>SJXQ01012837.1:0-80124 GCA_006408695.1 Aepyceros melampus
CGCTTCTGGGATGGCATGGAGTTGGACACGACTAAAGCAACTTAGCAGCAGCAGCAGAATGGTGACTCCTTTCCAGAATGGTTCGATTACTTTGCCCAGTTCCATTAGAGGAATCACTGTCTATAGCAGTAAAAAGTATTTCTTAAAGATTTTTTTTTTAAAGTATTTCTTAAAGAAAAGACTTGAAAGTCAGAATGACTCCTGATCTGTCAGCTGCAGAATGAATGCTCTGTTAACAGACATGAAAACCACATTAATCTTGTTGTATATCTCCATCAGAGCCCGTGAGTGGTCAGGTGCATTGTCAATGAACAGTAATGTTTTGAAAGGAATCTTTTTTCCCTTGAGCAATTCGTCTCAACAGTGGGGTTAAAACATTCAATAAACCATGTTGTCAACAGAGGTGCTGTCATCCAAGCTTTGTTGTTCCATTTATACAGCACAGGCAGAGTAGTTTTAGCATAATTTTTAAAGGCCCTTAGGATTTGGGGTATAGTATATGAGCATTGTCTTCAGTTTCTAACTACTAGCTCCTTTGGCCTCTAACAAGAGAGTCAGCCTGTCCTTTGAAGCTGTGAAACCAGGCATTAACTTCTCTCCAGCTATGAGAGTCCTAGAAGGCATCTTCTTCCAAAATGAGGCTGTTTTGTCTGCACTGAGACTCGTTGTTTAGGGTAGCCACCTGCAGCATTTTAACCAGATCATCTGGATGACCTGCTGCAGCGTCTGCATCAGCAGTTGCTGCTTCACCTTGCACTTCTCTGTTACGGAAATGAATTCTTTCCTTCAACCTTCACATTCTTCTTCTGCAGCTTCCTTACCTCTCGCCTTATATGTAATTGAAGAGAGTTAGAGCTTTGCTCTAGATTTGGCTTTGGCTTAAGGGAATGTTTGCTTNGGAATTCCATCACCTCCACTAGCTTTGTTCGTAGTGATGCTTTCTAAGGCCCACTTGACTTCACATTCCAGGATGTCTGGCTCTAGATTAGTGATCACACCATCATGATTATCTGGGTCATGAAGATCTTTTTTGTACAGTTCTTCTGTGTATTCTTGCCACCTCTTCTTAATATCTTCTGCTTCTGTTAGGTCCATACCATTTCTGTCCTTTATCGAGCCCATCTTTGCAGGAAAAGTTCCCTTGGTATCTCTAATTTTCTTGAACAGATCTCTAATCTTTCCCATTCTGTTGTTTTTCTCTATTTCTTTGCATTGATCTCTGAAGAAGGCTTTCTTATCTCTTCTTGCTCTTCTCTGGAACTCTGCATTCAGACGCTTTTATCTTTCCTTTCCTCCTTTGCTTTTTGCTTCTCTTCTTTTCACAGCTATTTGTAAGGCCTCCCCAGACAGCCATTTTGCTTTTTTGCATTTCTTTGCCATGGGGATGGTCTTGATCCCTGTCTCCTGTACAATGTCACGAACCTCATTCCATAGTTCATCAGGCACTCTATCTATCATATCTAGGCCCTTAAATCTGTTTCTCACTTCCACTGAATAATCATAAGGGATTTGATTTAGGTCATACCTGAATGGTCTAGCGGTTTTCCCTGCTTTCTTCAATTTGAGTCTGAATTTGGTAATAAGGAGATCATGATCTGAGCCACAGTCAGCTCCTGGTCTTGTTTTTGTTGACTGTATAGAGCTTCTCCATCTTTGGCTGCAAAGAAAATAATCAGTCAGGTTTTGGTGTTGACCATCTGGTGATGTCCATGTGTAGAGTCTTCTCTTGTGTTGTTGGAAGAGGGTGTTTGCTATGACCAGTGCATTTTCTTGGCAAAACTCTATTAGTCTTTGCCCTGCTTCATTCCGTATTCCAAGGCCAAATTTGCCTGTTACTCCAGGTGTTTTGTGACTTCCTACTTTTGCATTCCAGTCCCCTCTAATGAAAAGGACATCTTTTTTGGGTGTTACACATGCATATATATACATGTATACATGTGTGCACATACCTACAGATAAGGGTGGAGTGACTCTGATTAAAGTAAGGATAAAGGTCAATTCTACCATTTTGATTTTCCTTTCATCTCCTTTGGAACACCTCAAAGACCAGGAAATATTGTGGGGGGGACTCATTTGGATAACCTACACTATCCTATGATCGGATAACTACACTATCCTGTATTGCATTCTACCTCTGACCCTGAAAAATTTTTTTCCCATAAGAAATCTAATAGATTTCTGGCCATAATCATTCTAGAATGTGAAAGTATGCTAGGCCTGCTTCATTTTGTCTCTAAAGCAACTCAGAAATCTGGTGCGGGGGAGAAGTTACAGACAGCCAGGAAGATGTCTAATACGGTTGGGGAACCAAGAGGGTGATGGGAAAAACTGTCATCCCCCAGCCTTGTTGAAAGATGAAGATAACTCGATCAGTGTCTCTGCACCCACTCACTGCTTTCCAGCAGGAACACAATCTAGTTTCCTTCCTCCGTGTTTTGTGTTTTTACACTCAGATTTATGGTAGATAGAATCATCAAGTGCAGTTTAACATAAAAAAACTTCCCCCCAAAGGTAAATACCAAATAAAACTCTTTATACAACTTGTTAGTGATAAGGAAGATAGAGGAAGACTCAAGACACCTGCAGTGATAAGAGCTTTGAAAGCTTCTTTCCCATGAGTATAGGACACAGACCTGTGTATTAGATGATTACATCTCTGGACAGACCCCTTTATCATTCATAGACTGAGGCAGAAATTTATTCTCTTTTTGGCAATTCCCTAGTTCCTGTCTAACCTAACAAAGATGTTGACTTCCCTTGACTTCAGATATTCAACTTTTGTTTTTTTGAAAGCAAATTGCTAATAGATTATTGTCAATATAATAGAATCAGAGACAAGGAGTAAGATGTTCTTCAGAAACATTATTTATACCCTCCCAGACTGCAAGCCTTTGCTTTCAAGCTAACAGATGGGCCCATCTTGCTTTTCAGTCTTCTCCTGGGGTTGCTATCTAAAGGATTTTTCTGATTATAAAAGATATTTACATGTTTAAAGGGAACATCCTTTTAGCTAAAATGCAAAGACCACTGGGGCATAAGCATACAAAGCTCTTCAGTCCAAGTTAAGAGCTATCAGTGCCATCCAAGGCATTTTTGTATTTAGGTTTCTTTTTGTCCCTGAGGTTATTCTTAGATGATGGCAAAAATGGTCAGGCAATCACTTTTCAAAATAATAATAATAATTACCTTTTAAATACACATATCCCCAATCCTAAAGCAAGAGGGGCTTAATCTCATGACCAAACAAAACAGGGCTATTTCTGCAAATGCTCCTTCAATTACAGGTGAGTTTTTAGTTTTATTTTCTAAAGGACAAAAAAGAGAATATTTTACTGAGACCAAGGAAGCTCTAGTAGCAGCAAATTCTACTCTATTTAGCATCATTAAGACTTGGTGCCATGAATAATTCAGTAGTCATGTCCTGAAGATCAGTTCATTCAGTTGCAAGTGTTTGTTAGTTGTGTTCCTTTTTCCTGTTACAACCTGCAACATTTATCCATCTCCTTAACTCACATTGGGAGGCTCAGTTCTGCTCAACCCACTGCAGGCAGTCCCTGCATGCTTTTAGGACATGGCATTTCTGTTTGAAGGGGGATCACTAGTGTGAGGAGGACCCTTGGGTCTACTCACTGAATTGCTCAGTGAGGACTTTGTGATCTCTGTCCATGTGTTCTGGCTAAGTGGCCACATTCTCTGGGAGCTGGAAAAGGTCTGTCACCTTCCTTGTGTGACCAACAGTGTGTCTGGCCACACTCTGACCTTCCACAGGCTTCTGCATTGGCAGCAGCATAACTTGAAGCTCCTTATACTGTGGTAGAAGGAAGTCCAGCACTTGGTGCAAACTTCTGTGGCTGAATTTCAGTTTTCCTACACCCCTGTCTGCCTTTTCTGCATCGTCCTTTCATCACACACCCAGTGGGAAGTCTTTGCTGCTTGTGCAGAAAAAGGTTAAAAAGCAGCTTGAGAGTGCTTTCCTTAGACAGGCCTTCTGACAAAGTTGATCCTTGGCTGGTGCCTGAGATCTTGGATTTGGGGAGATTCCCATGATTTCCTATCTGATTCTCTCACTGTGCCTTAACTGTCTTACAAATGATGTGGTTTATGCTGCACCCTTGTATCAGTTCAGTTCAGTCGTTCAGTCGTGTCTGACTATTTGTGACCCCATGGAGTGCAGCATGCCAGGCCTCCCTGTCCATCACCAACTCCCGGAGTTCACCCAAACCCATGTCCATTGAGTCGGTGATGCCATCCAACCATCTCATTCTCTGTCGTCCCTTTCTCCTCCTGCCCTCAATCTTTCCCAGCATCAGGGTCTTTTCAAGTGAGTCAGCTCTTCGCATCTGGTAGCCAAAGTATTGGAGTTTCTGTTTCAACATCAGTCCTACCAGTGAACAGCCAGGACTGATCTCCTTTAGGGTGGGCTGGTTTGATCTCCTTGCAGTCCAAGGGACTCTCAAGAGTCTTCTCCAATACCACAGCTCAAAAGCATTAATTCTTTGGTGCTCAGCTTTCTTTATAGTCCAACTCTAAAATCCATACATAACCATTGGAAAAACCATAGCCTTGAATATGTTCACCCTTGTATATGGGGAACAAAACTTGCAACTCCAGAATATCTCTTTGGCATTTAGATTATTTCTAGATGGAAAAAAACAAGGCCCAAAAGACTGAGGAAGAAACTTTGACCTTCACCCCAACTGCCTAAAAGATTCTAGATAGAGGGCCTCTTCCCAGAATAGAGCTGTCCACAGAGAACGTGGTCCAAGTGTGCTGGGGAAAACTCAGCAGGAGATCAGAGTCCACTCAGTGTCCCATTGTCCCCTTATGGCCCAGCAGACATTTACTCACCAAACATTTGTTTTTTATTACCACGTCAATTGCCTTCCTCTCTCTTTCAAATCCCAAACCCTTACCCTTCAACACCTCTTTAGCTGAGGATGGTCTGGCCATGTTGGTGAGTTACTCAGCTTTTCTGGATCTCTATCATGTACATGTTGTTGAACGTTTTGTTTGATTTTCTTCTCTTAATCTGTTTCATGTCAACTTAACTCTTAAACCAGCCAGGAAAATCTAGAAGGAGAGAGGATAATTTCTTCCTCCCCTATATAGCTTTCCTTCTGGGAGTCTAGACTTTTGGTGGCAAAGGTTCCAACATGAGTAGTCCCCAGTAAAAACTTTGGATGCTGAGTCTCTAAAGAGCTTCCCTGTTAGATAACACCTCATACTTGTCACAATTTGCTATGGGTAGGACTAGGGGAGATTAAGTGCATCCTACATGACTCCTCTAGGAGGGCACTCTTGGAAGCTTGTTCCTGGTTTCCTCTGGACTTCATCCTGTGTGACTTTTTCCTTCACTCATATTGCTTTGTATTGTATAATAAACTGTAATAAATTTTAGCTGGGAGTACAACTATATGCTGAATCCTATGAGTCCTGCTAGTGAAAGATCAAACCTGGAGGTGATCTTGGGAACCCCACCTCCCTGACATAGTGCTCCTCAGCTTGGGGCTCTAAACTCTCCAGCTGAGCATCTGTTCAGGGTCTGTAGTTGTTCTAACAGGTGTAGAAGAATTACGAGGTCTAACTGTAGCCACAGCCAGTGTGGCAATAGCATTGCCCTCATTACACTTCTTTTTTAACTGAGGTGTGATTTGCAAAAGTGAGAGGTTCAGATCCCCTTGCTTAACTTTTGTGATGAGTTTATACAAAAACCTCCAGTTCCCTCTGGGCAGGAGTTGATGATGCCAATGTTCTGAAGTGGAATTCTGGGGTTGTAGCTGGAGATGCAGTTTGTAGCTGGAGCCAACGTGTGAGTGCATTGGCAATAGGTTGGAAGAAAGCCCTGGTGATGCTTCATATTATGTTTCAACTGTACCTTTGAGGGTGTTTCTGTGTGAGATCAGCATTGAACTGGTAGACTGAGTGAAAAGATTGGCCTTCCTGATGTAGATAGGTCTCATTCAAATACCTGAGAGTCTTGAATGGAACAAAAGGCTGCCATTGACTGCCTGACTGCCCTAAGCCTGAACATCAGTCTTATGTTGCCTTTAGACATGAACTGAAATATCAGCTCTTTCTGGTTCCTGTGTCTGCTCTTCTTTGGACTGGAATTGATACCACTTTCCTGGTCTGCAGCTTGCCCACTCACTCAGCACATCTTGGGGCTTTTCGATCTCTATAATCATGTGAAGCAATTCCTTCCAATAAGTCTCTATCCATCTGTCTTCTATTAGTGATTTTCTCTGGAGGACACTGATATGGTCCCCAAGCTAATTCTTCTTGCACCAGGTGTTGAGAAGACCAAGCCTGCAGGAGCTATGCAGAAGGGATTTTGTGCACAGAAACACAGTTCAGTTCAGTTCAGTTCAGTTCAGTCGTTCAGTCTTGTCCAACTCTTTGCGACCCCATGAATGGCAGCAGGCCAGGCCTTCCTGTCAATCACCAACTCCTGGAGTTCACTCAGACTCACATCCATCGAGTCAGTGATGCCATCCAGCCATCTCATCCTCTGTCATCCCCTTCTCTTCCTGCCCTCAATCCCTCCCAGCATCAGAGTCTTTTCCAATGAGTCAACTCTTCGCATGAGGTGGCCAAAGTACTGGAGTTTCAGCTTTAGCATCATTCCTTCCAAAGAAATCCCAGGGCTGATCTCCTTTAGAATGCACTGGTTGGATCTCCTTGCAGTCCAAGGGACTCTCAAGAGTCTTCTCCAACACCACAGTTCAAAAGCATCAATGCTTCGGTGCTCAGCCTTCTTCACAGTCCAACTCTCACATCCATACATGACCACAGGAAAAACCATAGCCTTGACTAGACAGACCTTTGTTGGCAAAGTAATGTCTCTGCTTTTGAATATACTATCTAGGTTGGTCATAACTTTTCTTCCAAGGAGTAAGCATCTTTTAATTTCATGGCTGCAATCACCATCTGTAGTGATTTTGGATCCCAAAAAGATAAAGTCTGACACTGTTTCTACTGTTTCCCCATCTATTTCCCATGAAGTGATGGGACCAGATTGCCATGATCTTCGTTTTCTGAATGTTGAGCTTTAAGCCAACTTTTTCACTCTCCTCTCTCACTTTCATCAAGAGGCTTTTTAGTTCCTCTTCACTTTCTGCCAGAAGGGTGGCGTCATTTGCATATCTGAGGTTGTTGATATTTCTCCCAGCAATCTTGATTCCAGCTTGTGTTTCTTCTAGTCCAGCATTTCTCATGATGTACTCTGCATAGAAGTTAACTAAGCAGGGTGACAATATACAGCCTTGACGTACTCCTTTTCCTATTTGGAACCAGTCTGTTGTTCCATGTCCATTTCTAACTGTTGCTTCCTGGCCTGCATACAGATTTCTCAAGAGGCAGGTCAGGTGGTCTGGTATTCCCATCTCTTGCAGAATTTTCCACAGTTTATTGTGATCCACACAGTCAAAGGCTTTGGCATCCTCAATAAAGCAGAAATAGATGTTTTTCTGGAACTCTCTTGCTTTTTCCATGATCCAGCGGATATTGGCAATTTGATCTCTGGTTCCTCTGCCTTTTCTAAAACCAGCTTGAACATTAGGGAGTTCATGGTTCACATATTGCTGAAGTCTGGCTTGGAGAATTTTGAGCATTACTTTACTAGCATGTGAGATGAGTGCAGTTGTGCAGTAGTTTGAGCATTCTTTGGCATTGCCTTTATTCTTGGTCCTTATTATTTCCCTCCTTTTCTTTTTACAAGAACCCATAGCCCCTTTTCTGTGGTTATTGTCTGCCCTTTTTTATTTTCTTTTCTTTAAACTTTTTATTTTGTAACCAGGTGTAACTGATTAACAATGCTATGACAGTTTCAGGTGAAGTGTCATATACATGCATGTATCCATTCTCCCCCAAACTCCGTCCCATCCAGGTTACTACATAACATTGAGCAGAGTTCCATGTGCTATACACTAGATTCTTATTGGTTATCCATTTTAAATATAGCAATGCGTACACGTCCTGGAGAAGGCAATGGCACCCCACTCCAGTCCTCTTGCCTGGAAAATCCCATGGACGGAGGAGCCTGGTGGGCTGCAGTCCATGGGGTCGCTGAGTCGGACACGACTGAGCGACTTCAGTTTCATTTTTCACTTTCATGCATTGGAGAAGGCAATGGCAGCCCACTCCAGTGTTCTTGCCTGGAGAATCCCAGGGACGGGGAGACTGGTGGGCTGCCGTCTATGGGTCACACAGAGTCAGACACGACTGAAGCGACTTAGCAGCAGCAGCAGCAGCAGTACATGTCCATCCCAAACTCCCTAATTATCCCTTCCCCAATCCTCCCCCCAGCAACCATAGATTTATTCTCTAACTCTGTGAGTCTGTTTCTGCTTTGTACATAAGTTCATTTGTATCATTTCTTTTTAGAGTCCACATGTAAAGGATGTCATACAATATTTCTCCTTCTCTGACTTACGTCACTCAGTATGACTCTCTCTAGGTCCATCAACGTTGCTACAAATGACATTGTTTTGTTCTTTTCAGTGTCTGCCCTTAGTTATTTTCTACAACCGTTGGTAGAAAGCTCCATTTGTCTTTCATGAGGACCCATTAGGAGACAATGTGCTCATGAGTGTTGTAGAGTGTGCGATGTGTCCTAAAGAGAAACATGGGATGTGGGAATTTACACAGTGATACAGAAATGGGGGTCCAGCTCGTATGATATACCATCCTCTGGGAGGGCTCAGGCTCGCCCGCCTCTGCTTCTCCCTTAGTCTTGTTGGGGAGGAAGAAATTTTCCTCTACCCTTCTATGTTCTGACTCATCTAACAGTCAAATTGACATCAGACAGATTAAAAGAAGAAGGTCAAACAGAAGTTTAATAACATATATATATGGGAGAGACCCGGGAAAACTGAGCAAGTCACCCAAATGGCCGAAGACCTTACCTTAAATACCCTCTTCAACCAAAGACTGAAGAGGATGTTGGGACTTCATAGAGGAGGAAGGCAGTTTACATAGAGATGGAAAGACAAACGTTTGGTGTACATATGTTTGCTGGGCCCTTCTGAGGCCGTGGCACACAGAGAAAAATTTTAACAGACAGACTTTACTAGGTTCCTCCCGATCTACACAACTAGTTCATACTGTAATTATCTGTGATAATGGCTCCCTCCCTGGATCAGGTCTTCTATCTACATTCTTTTAGGCAGTTGGAGGAAGGTCACAGATTCTTCCTGAGTCTTTTGGGCCTTGATTGTTTTCACTTGAAATAATCTGCAGAGATATTTTGGAGTGGCAAATTTCACTTCCATACAGTGTTCTCCCTATGTTTTCCTTTCCAGAACTTTGGTTGTATTTTCCCCTGTTTTTCAAATGGTAGGGTGATCTGTATGCTTAATAACAAGATCTTGTGATTCTGAAGTGCCTGGTCTGAGGACCACACTATCTGATCTCTCTGCCCCCCAACCCCAGCCCAGTCCTTTTATAATCAAATCTAGCCAGCGTACTTGGAATAAGAAAACAGGGAAGGACCATGAGTATCATCTAAACCTTGAACTGTGGGAAATCAGGGCTGTTCCTTTGGGTGCCTTTTGGTTGGGAAATCAGCTGAATAATATTGATAATATTCTTGGGGGTTTAGGTGGATTCATTCATGCATTCCAACTATTATCTACTGAGAACCAGGGCTGAAGCAAAGAATTAGAAGGCCTTGTCTCTGAGACTATTGCTGGGTTAGAGAGACAGGCAATGTGAGCCCTAATGTTATTCCACTCTAAGAGATGAGATGTGAAACAAACAGCACCAAAAGAAGTTAAACAACAACAAAAAGACTTTCTGTTAACATCGCCAGATGAAAAAACATGAAGCTAATGAAAAATGAAATTGGAATCCCAGGAAGAGAACATTATGAACTGCCTTGTAGCAAAAGAGTAAGGATTGAGAGAAGCCAATGTTTTCAAAGTTGCTGATTTAAGGCAGGTTTTTCTTTTTTTTTAAACAGAGATATCAAACTGTCTCTAGCATAAAAATAAATGAGTCACAAATTTCATGTACACAAGGCATGTTGTCAGTACCCTCTGTGGCATTTGCTTTGTCAAGAATTCCACTTTGTGAAGACTTTAAACAGTTGGCTCAAGAAAAAAAAAAAAAGAATGTAGCCAAGAAGAAGTTTTTATTATAATAATGACTTTTTTTAAAAATAGTAATGACTTGACTTGATGCTTCCTGGAATGATCAAGCTAGAGGAGAGAAAGTAAGTTGGAGGGTCCATCATTCAACTATCCAGTCTGAGTTTGCAAAACTTTCATCCCATAGTGAACTCACTAACAGAAGTAGGAGATGAGCCACAAATATAAGACACAGATTTTCAATTTTCTGGCATGTGAACCATAAGCCAGAAATGTGAGATACAAATTTTCAATTTTCTTGTAGCACATTAAAAAAAGGAACAAGAAAGAAACAGAAGAAATTAATTAAAATATGTTTTATTTGACCCAGAATAAAAAAAAGTTATAATTTCAATATATATATGTACTTCATTGATTCAGTTTATCAAGCTTTCACTGATTGACTGAAACACAGCTCAAACTATCTAATCTTTAAAGGGGCCTTTATTGGCTCTCACAACTGTGAAGTCTGGAATACATGGCTTCAGGTATACGTGGATCCAGGAGCTCAAATGAAACCACTGGGACTTCGTGTTTCTCTACCTCTCAGCCCTGGGGCTTACTCTATTGCTTCACCCAGGCAGGAATTTCCCATGTGCTGGTGCTATGGCTTACAGCCTATCAGCTTAGCAACCCATGTGAAAACACTTTTTTCCCTATGGGTTCACTAAGGCTTTCAGGTGGCTCTCAGTGGCCCTGCTTGAGTTATATGCCTATCCATGAGAGATTCAGTGTTATGAATCTATCTTGAGCCACAAGTTCACCTCTGAAACTGTAATAGAATTCATCCTATAATGGACACATGATTGAAAAGTGGAGGAGATATATGGAAGAAAGCAGAATGGTAGCTAAGAGGGAAAAAGCATTTACTCCAGAGACTAGCTATGAGAGGTGACATGATGTGCCCTAGCCAAAAACCCCAGGTCTGGGTGCTCTGTATTCTGTAAATTACTAAGGGACTACTTTGCATTCTTAAATGTCAGTGTCCTCACTTGTGGATTGGGGATAATATCTGTACTCTTCTTAATTTACATGGTTGTGGGGAGAATAAATTTTGTTCAAAGATGCATGAGAGATTTGCATATGTTAAAGAACAGCACAAATATTTTGTAACCCATAATCACTGATTCCTTTATCAACGATTGCAATTCAAGTGACTAGATGAGAAAGTACTTCCTGCTCAAACACTTTGAGTTATGGAAATTATAGTGATAGAGGAACTAAATTTTTAAGACACTTAAAATAGAATTTAGTAGGGTTTTAAACAAGGGATATAAAGTAGCTCCAATATAGTAAGAGATAGAACATAATTGAAGGAGGATTTTTCAGAATCTTTCTCCCAATTTCTCCCTTTTAATTTCCTTTTCTGTTTAGAAGCAGTTATTTGCCTGTCCTCTCCTTTGAATTCAGGGTTGCTTAATTCCTGCCTTGGAAGGAAGTACATAATAAGACAACCCCAAGTAGTGAGATGCTGTTAGTACCTAGCTTGGTTGATGGTACCCTGAGTCTTTCACATTAGTCTGGGTCTTTCAAGAAATAGAAGTTAAGATGGGATTAAATGTCCAAGCACTTCATTAGGGGAAACAATTGGGAGAAAAAGTGAGGAGGGAGGAAGGAAAGCCTGGGAGAGCTGTCAGACTGCAGCACAAATCTGACTCCTAATGCAGGAAAGAAAGAAGGAAGATGCTTGGCAGAAGAATCACAGACCAACAGGTAGTCTAAGGCAAGCTCGACAAGGCCATCTCCAGGAGTGGGTGGCCGTATTATCTCTGTCATACTCAGTCTTGGTTGGGAGCAGAGGGGGTAAAACTTGGTGGATTTCATCAGCAGAGGCCCTTGGTGAATTATGTTCCCCGTAGTTGAAGATGTGTGAGGTATATTTGTATGGCAAACACATCTGTTCATTTTTTCCCCGCTTGTTTATTCAGTAGGTATATGTGCATATGTGCTAAGTCACTTGTATCTGACTCTTTGTGACCCTCTGGATTGTAACATGCCAGGCTCCTCTGTCCATGGGATTTTCCAGGCAAGAATACTGGAGTGGGTTGCCATGTCCTCCTCCAGGGGATCTTCCTGACCCAGGACTCAAACCCCTGTCTCTTATGTCTCCTGCATTGGCAGGCGGGTTCTTTACCACTAGCACCACCTAGGAAGCCCTCTGCAAGTCACTTCAGTCATGTCCAACTCTGTGTGACCCCATAGACGGCAGCCCACAGGCTCCCCTGTCCCTGGGATTCTCCAGGCAAGAACACTGGAGTGGGTTGCCATTTCCTTCTCCAATGCATGAAAGTGAAAAGTGAAAGTGAAGTCGCTGAGTCATGTCCGACCCTCAGCGACCCCATGGACTGCAGCCTTCCAGGCTCCCTCCATCCATGGGATTTTCCAAGCAGGAGTACTGGAGTGGGGTGCCATTGCCTTCTCCGAGGAAGCCCTCAGTAGGTACATATTGTGTATGATTAGGCACCATGATGGATACGAGAGATCTAGTAGTAAAGGTGACTGAAAAAGTCCCTGATTCCATGAAACTTACATTCTAATGACCGGATTATCAACTTTCCCTTGGACTCTCTTGGGTTTTATGTTTGTCTCTCATGAACATATAAATTATCTACTCTTACCTCTGTGTACTCCTTACACATATTTTCTCTGATTGCTAAATCCAGTTTTAGATAGTCTGGTCTTAGGGATGAAGCTATAACTAGAGAAATCACAAGGTTGACTAGTTCCAAGGATTAAGGTTCAGAGTTAGGGCAGAGGAGGGGCAAAGCCCTCATTCCATCTGTAGGCCCTACCTGGAAAGTCCTTGTTAGCAGAGTTATTTCATCACATTTGGAAAGAACTGAGCTCTCTTCAGTTCAGTTCAATTCAGTCACTCAGTCGTGTCCGACTCTATGCGACACCATGAATCGCAGCACGCCAGGCCTCCCTGTCCATCACCAGCTCCCGGAGTTCACCTAAACTCATGTCCATCGAGTCGGTGAGATCTCTTACGCTAGCCTAAAAAGTCCTATTTTGATTATGCCTCCTCCCTGATCTTATTTCCTTCCCTCACCAAACTGCACCTACACAGGCTTTGTTTCTGCTCTTGAACGTATCAACCTCATTCTCCCCCAGGGGGATTTATCTGCCTGGAACTGCTCTGAGTTTGTCTGGCAGATTCTTATCTCCATTTCAAATATTACTTCTCAGAGAAGTCCTTCCTGACTATCCAATCTGAAGTAGCTACTTTTTCATCTACCTTGTCACCTTATTCTAATTCTTTAACTCTCTTGCCTTTATCAGAATTGGGTATATCTTTTTCCTTTCTGTGTCTTCAATGTCTTTGTCTACAACTGGAATGTAAGGTCCAAGAGGCCAGAGCTATTATTTATCTCATTGACCACAGTGTTTCTGATCTAGAGCCCAGGAAAATGCTATTACAGAAGTGAAACGAAGTGTTAGTGGCTCAGTCGTCTCTAACTCGTTGTGACCCCATGGACTGTAGCCTGCCAAGTTCAGCTCCTTTGTCCATGGAATCTTCTAGGCAAGAATACTGGAGTGGGTACCCATTCCCTTCTCCAAGGAATCTTCCCGAACCAGGGATCAAATCTAGGTCTTCTTCATTACAGGCAATTTTTTTTTTTACTGTCTGAGCCATCAGGGAAGTCTGCTATTGGACACCAGTGATTCCTTATTGGATGAGTGCAGAGAAATGGATAAATGAGAGTCGGTTTCAGGACCATAGGAAGCTTCCATCAAGTCATGACTTAAAACTTCCATGAAAAAGATCCAGTTCCTGACTGTCGTCAGAGGGTAGAAGCATTGGAGAAGTTGATGCCTTTAAGTACCTTGACTGGATGGGATGGCTCAAACATAGCAGCTGCCGGATATTCTTTTTTCCTTCTTTGGTCTGTCTTGTCACATTTTGTTTCCAGTATCAAGTCTGGCCAGGTCTCTTAGGAAGATTACCTGGATCCAGTTTTTCTTCTCTATGTCTTGTGCAGGGAATGTATTTCTTTTACTTAAAAGAGCTACTAATTATTGAGTACCTCCTATGTGCCAGGACTTGTGCTTGTTTTTGGAAATTCATAATTGAATAAAAAAGGCCTTTGAGAGTTTTACTCTCCTCTCAGAAAAATGTGTTAGAAAAATGAAAGAATGGGCCATGAGGATAAGGTGTATAAAATGCCTATATCCTGAGTTCTCAGTAGAGAAACATTTGATCTGGTTTTCAAGAACTGACAGGAATTTAGAAAGGAGAATATACAGAACGGGCCTTCTAAAGAGGAAAACACACAAAACGGAGGAAAGTGTGTGGTGAATTTGGGGACAGATTGGCGAGAATATGCATGGCAGTGAGAAGCAGGAGGAAATGGAGCTGTGACAGTAGGATGAGGCCTAATTACAAATGTTCTGAAGGTCATACAAACGATTTTGGACATTTTTTCCTGAACTAGTGGAAAGGCTTAGAAAAAGTTTTGAGCAGGGGAGAGAGAATTTCAGATGCTGCTTTAAGAATATCACTGTGTTGTAAAGGCCAAAGAGATAGGGACTAAGAAGGGCTTTTAAAACAAAACTACTTTCCTGTGGTAAGGGGGCATTGCTGCCAATCTCATTGTTGCAAGTAAAACCCTGACTAGGGACTGTGCAGTGGAAATGTCTACTTGGATCAGTTCAATTATAAAAAGCAACTTTGTTTTTTTACACAAGTGATGCAAGTTTGTAATAGAAAAAAAATACAGATGAGCAATAAGAAAACTAAACTCATCACTCAGGAATAATAGTAGCTAGAACTGAACTGTGTGTGTGTGTGTGTGTGTGCGTGTGTGTGTGTGTGGGAGCTATTCTTAGTGTATGTTTTGTACATATCCTGTACACACGCTTTTTTGATTTATGCTATATCATGGATTTAATTTTACATCATATCAGTAATCCTAATTATTTTAATGGTTACCTATACTTCCACTGAGCTTCCCTATTGGCTCAGTGGTAAAGAATCCACCTGCCAATGCAGGAGACAGGGGTTCGTCCCTAGCTTGGGAGGATGCCTTGGAGAAGGAAATGGCAACCCATTCCAGTATTCTTGCCTGAAAAATCTCATGGACAGAGGAGCCTGGTGGGCTACAGTCCATGGAGACGCAAGAGTTGGACATGACTTAGTGGCTAAAACAACAACAATACTTCCATTGGGTTAAGGTACCTCAAAGTCTTGAACCAATTTCTTTAAAATTTAGTCCATATTTTATAAGAAAACCCAGTAGAAAGTGAATAAACTTTGGACAAGGGGAAAATTTTGAAGATTTTCAAGGAGAGGATTAACATGACTGGATACCAGCTTGGCACAAAATTTCAAACTCTGTGAAGCTTTTCAAATAGCCTATAGCCTGTTAGACTTGAGATAGGG
The DNA here is from genome assembly GCA_006408695.1 of Aepyceros melampus. Taxonomy (NCBI): domain Eukaryota; kingdom Metazoa; phylum Chordata; class Mammalia; order Artiodactyla; family Bovidae; genus Aepyceros; species Aepyceros melampus. The sequence continues at coordinate 15,508 of SJXQ01012837.1, forward strand.
CTGAAGGGTGACTCTTGGGGTTTTCTCTGGACTCAGGGAGCTCACAAGTCTTAGTTGTTCTTATCTGTCTGCTGCCATAGCAAGAACTTGGCACCTGAATCTGAGCTGCTCTGACTCTAGCAAGAAAAACAGGCCAGGAGTGCCTCTGAGCCCTGGGTTTCTAAGCCTCTAGCTGTGAGTTTTAAGACTGGAAACCTTCAAACTTTTTGAGTCAGTTCGCTTCTCAGTAAATTGCTATTACATTTACTGTACTAGGTATTTGGTACATTATAAAACATGCAATACATAGAAACTTTAAAAATATGAGTGGAAATAAAGCATTTAAAAATAAAAACAAAATCTACTTTGCTTTCAGTTAAATATTATTATTCATACAGCATATAGCATAGTTATGTATTATTAATATTTTAGGGAGATCAATGTGGTTAAATATGTTTCACTATGCTTTTTTTTAAATTGGTTTCAAACTTTAATATTTATGAATTCTTGTCCAAGTTCAACTCATTTTGATACTTGACTTTTACTGACTATCAAAATCAAAAAGATACTGCCAGAGATGTATTGATCCAAATAGAAGAAGAGTATAATTGGATGTACTTTGTAAATCATGATGTTCATTTTAAATTTCTGTCCACTACGTTATGCAAAGATTTTGGTTGAAATTCAGCTAATAGATGTCTTATCTCCTTAGATGTCAGTTAATTGGTTTATTTTTAAAGCTATGGTGAAACCACAGAAACTCTTCATTTGAAAGAGTTTTGAACAGGTTAGGAAGCAGAGTTTTTATTCTACTTTATTTATTCATTTTAGAAAATACAGTGGAGAAAAATTTCCAACATCTGTTTTCAAAATGATCTCTCCGTAACGAAGTTGTTGTTGTTTTTAAAGCAAACTTGGAAGTTTCTAATTTTTTAAATAAAAAATAAATGAGTAGCTTAGCTTTAATTTCAACAACTCTTAAATATTTTCCCATACAATAATCAGCTTATCTCAGTGGGGCACTTAAGATTTTCATGATTACTTCCTACCTCATTACAAAGTTGTATAAATATTCCATTATTTGGCAGTCATTTCTTTTACAAATTATCAATCTTAGTTACAATCTGAAGCATGCAAATTTCAATACGCTGTAATACTCTAAGACTGAGAAAGCAAGAGAGGTCCTGCTTTTGATTCTTCCGGGTTGTGTAATTCCATCCTTCTTTTTGGATCCATCACATACTTTCAATAATAAGTGACCTCTCGACCTCAGACAACGGGAACCAGTGCCAGCTTGCACATTACGTAGTATTTCCTTCTCTGTTTCAACATAAAAAAATGAATATAAGAAGAACTTTGAATTCATCTTCTTCCTATACTGCAAGTGTGCACACTCCTTAAGATTCATGGACACTGTGAAGTTCCTTCTCTTCAATAAGTAAGTAAAGTCACTCAGTCGTGTCCGACTCTTTGTGACCCCATGGACCGCAGCCCACCAGGCTCCTCAGTCTACGAGAGTCTCCAAGCAAGAATACTGGAGTGGCTTGCCATTTCCTTCTCCAGGGGATCTTCCCGACCCAGGGATCAAACCTGGGTCTCCCACATTGGAGGCAGACGCTTTAACCTCTGAGCCATCAGGGAAGTCCAAAGTGAAGTCGCTCAGTCGTGTCTGACTCTTTGCGACCCCATGGACAGAGAAGTCCATGGGATTCTCCAGGCAAGAGTACTGGAGTGGATTGCCATTCCCTTCTCCAGGGGATCTTCCTGACCCGAGGATCGAACCTGGGTCTCCCGCATTGTAGACAGATGCTTTACCATCTGAGCCACCAGGGAAGTTCTCTTCAATAGGACACTGTTTCTCATCTTTAAATGAGGGGAATGGATAAGATTATGTGTTTGAGGTTTTCCGATCTGACACTCTAGGAAGGAGTATTTCAGTTTTTCAACTTAACAGGGTTCAATGAGCTGAACCCTGTGGTGCTGGGGTGCTGGATGGATCACTTGATGAGCAGGGCGGGTATAGGAGAAGTACCACTGAACAAAGATATGCTGTGATTGGCAGTCCCAGGTGGGAGAGGATGATGGAGGTGGCAGAAGAGACGTGGCAGTGAGGAAGGATGGTCCTGCAGGCATTGCTCTTGCTTTTGCCCTTGTTCAGCTGCTAAGTCATGTCCAACTTTTTGCAACCCCCTGGACTGTAGCACGCCAGGCTTGTCTGTTCTTCACTGTCTCTCCCAGAGTTTGCTCAGATCATGTCCATTGAGTTGGTGATGCTATCTAACCATCTCATACTCTTCTACTCCCTTCTCCTTTTGTCTTCAATCTTTCCCAGCATCAGAGTTTTTTCCAACGAGTTGGCACTTTGCCTTGGAAGTGTTGGAGCTTCAGCTTCAGCATCAGGCCTTCCAATTAATATTCAGGGTTGATTTCCTTTAGGATTAACTGGTTTGATCTCCTTGCAGTCCAAGGGACTCTCAAAAGTCTTCTCTAGCACCCTAATCTGAAAGCATCAGTTCTTTGGTGCTCAGCTTTCTATGTGGTCTAATTCTCACATTTGTACATGACTATTTTTGACCTTGGATAGGCTATTTTTGATTTTCTGGACCTCAATGACCTCATGGTAAAATGGAATGGGGAAGGGGAGTAGATTATCTTTCAGATCTCTTGAGCCATAAAGGATCCTGATTTTGTGGGGTCCTTGGAGGAATAAGGAATAACAGAGCAGGCATCCTCACTCTGGAGCCCAAAAGCTCCTTTCCAGGGCTGGAAAAGTGATCTTGGTCAGGACTGTAGCTTCTGGGGCCTAGGGGACTTTTCCACATGACATATTACATAGTGACTGAGAGGGCAGCCTCTGGGCTTAAAATGTCCCAGTTCTGCCACTTACTCTCTGTGTAACTTTGGGTAAATTTTTTGCTCTATCCATCTCTCATTGCATCATTTGTAAAATAATGGAAATGATAGGACTTTACTCCTGGGTTGCTTAGAGGATTAAAGCTAAATGAAATAACATTAATACAAATTAGAGAGTTTAACACAGTGCCTGACATATGGGATGTCTTTAACAAACATCTGTAATTGTCCTGGAGTTCTTATTTATTTCTCTACTTAAACCTGGAGGGAACCAGCAAACTTCTTTGGTTGAACCCAAACTCAGCCCTACCAAACAAAACAATAACAACCAACTAAATGTGCAGAAATAGAAAAGTCTTCCCATGGGATCTGTTTTGAAATCCGCTGAACAATCAATCCTTGCAGGTTTTTATGCTAGTCCTTAAATATGCTTTCTTCCTTCATCCTTTCAAATACCACCTCCTTGCACCGAACAAATCTCAATGCCAAATACAACAAAGTATTTCCTTTCTTTTTTTAAGAACGGCTTGAAGCTTGGTTGAAGCAGAAATATTACTCTGTTAGAGCTTAGAATTTGCAAGTATAAATCTCTTCCACAGGCAGGTGCATGAGCCTAAAAAGATAAGGGTGTTAAGAGGTACATTTTCATGTTGGAAATATTCTTAGATTAATTTGAAGGCACTCGTTAACAGAATACTATTTCTCCACTCTTAGGCACGGTTTTATTGCTCTGTTCACCAACTTGATGTCTTAAAATCAAATTCTTGATTAAAAAATGAGAGAAGGAATTATGTATTTCCACTTCTAAATCACTCCCAAATAAATAAGTGCATGAAATAATTCTGGACACCTTTTTGGAAGAAGAAAGGTATTTTGAGAAAGAAAACAGGGTTTGAAGCCAAGAGTTTGCTTCTGCAGCAAGTGCAGTCAGGTTGCCCATAGCTGAGTGTGGACTCTTGAAGAGGAGTTTGTGCCTAAGGTCACAAGCCTGGGGGAGCTGGCAGTTTCAGGAAACTATGCAATTGCTCTTGGAAAAGATGTTAGAAGAGCCCTTCATGAATAATTTTTGATTGACCTGTTTGGTATTCTGAGTTTCCAGCTGCACCAGGGCATCCTCAGGAGTCTATGGCACTGTTCCCTAAAGCATGTGAGGTCATAGAGTAGACATGACATATTCTGTAGTACTGACTGGTCTCAGAATCCCCCTCTTTCTTTAAAGGTTAAAATGAATGGGGATATAATTTGGAGATTGTTTTTGCAAATATAGAAATTAGGAACACAGGCCTTTTGGTTAGGCCAAACTGTATCAAATCCTGGCTCTGACACTTACAAGCCTGAGCAACTGACATAACCTCTCTGGATCTCAGTTTCACCACATGTGGAATGGAATGGAGGTAATGATACCTGCTTCATAGGGTTACAGTGGGGACTATATGAAATTAAGTCTAGCTCTTAGTACAATGCCTGTACATGTAAGGGTTCAGAAAGTGGTGACTCCCGTAGGCTCTTGGTAAGGGCAGAATTAATTTGGTCACAAACAACAGCAGTCCACTCAGTCTAACTCAGATAAAGGATGGTTTTTTAAAGAATATTGAAGGCAATCTCAAGGCAACCAAAGATAGGAAATATAATCCAGTTGGCTTTGCAGGAGCTGACCTGATAAAGACCCCGTCATCATGCTTTTATCTATATCTTCATTCTATTTGTCTGCTAAAAGTATGTGTTAGTTAATTCACTTCTGACATTTGGAATCCTTTGTTGGAAAAATTTGATAAAATCTAATTGAATGTATTCCTAATATTGTGGATATAAAATAACAGAAATGATGAACTGTCAGAGCAGAACTTCAACTATCTTTTAGTCTGTGGATGGACACAGCATAGCAGGGAGGTTGCTTCTCACCCTGCTTATGCCCATGCAGACATCACCAATCGATCTTGACAGTCCTTCCTAGCACTGCACTTTCAGACAGCCACTAGCAAAAGAACGGAAGAAGCTCATGAGATTAAAAACTGATCTTCCATTCTTTATACCGCCACTCTGTTACAGGTGAACAACAGAGGTTCTTGGAGAAAAAGTGACTATTCCAAGGTCATGCTGCTGAGTAGAATTAGAACCACACATCTTTGATAGGGAGGTAAAACTATTCTACAAGAGAATCAAATGCAATGAAGAGTTAAGTATGTGGGAGCTGGAAACTCTGGGAAGGTTTTACAGCAGGAACTGGAACTATCTGGACCTTAGAGAACTTGCTCAGGTAGAGATAAGAGAGAGAGCAGCAGTTATAATGATGTACAGATTTTCCAAGGTGAGGGGAGGATGGGAAGACTGGCTCTCTAAGGCAAGATTCTTCCATCAGCTGCTGTCCTGTCCGAGTTGCTGCTATAGGAATCATTACCATCACATTTGTCTCTGTTTAGAGGCAAGAAATGCAGTCTAATGTGATGGTCATCCTGATGGTCTTAATCATTGATTAGGCCAATTGTGACATTGCACAGACACTGGTGCTCGTAAAAAATATTTTCATTTTTTTAGGTTTTTTTTTTTTTCCCTACAAGAAGATATAACACAAAGTGGAAGCGAGACTTCTACTTTTGCTGGACCACTTCAGAAAGGAGCACACTTACTTACCTCCCATCTCTCTTTAATTGAGCTCAAGGCTATAGTTCTGATTTCCATTTCTAAGAGCCTGCATATTTTATAAATTATTCATTACTGCAGGTCTTCAGGCAGAACCTGTTAAATAGGATGTTTTGAGACAATTTCTGCTCTGGGTTGGACATTTGGGTGGGAAGATTTCTAAGAGATGTTTTGGAGTAAAGCCTGGTTGAATTCTAAGTCCAACTTCACCATTTACTAGCTGTGTAGTTTTGAACAGATTACTTAACCACCCTGTGCTTCAGTTTTCTCCTCTGTACAATGTGAATAACACATCCCATATCTTACAGGGTTGTTTGAGGAATCAATGGAACAGTATGCTGAATTCTCAGCAAAGGGTCTCCATAAGTGATAGCTATTACATTTTTAAAATAATTAACTTGTACCTAAAATGTTCTCTGGGCTCTTTAGGATTCTGGGATTTCCTACATCAAAATGCTTCAATCTCATTTAAGGATTTCTGAGAAGGGGCAACACTAGGTATTCATTTTACAATGTTATTTTCCATCCCCAAAAGGCAGAGTGGCATTTGGGCATTAAAGGAAGGAAGGTATCTGGTATTGGGATGTTGGAGCTAGAAGGGCACTTCAAGGGCCCAGAGCTCCAGTCCAGCTACTCACTTCTAGAGGAATAGAGACTCAGTCCAAGACAGACTAAGCGGTTTCCCCAAAGTTACACACACAGCAAGTTTCTTACAGAAGAAAAGAAATGAAGCATGGGAGGAGTCAAGGGCTGTCTGCCCCGGGAATTATGATTTTTTTTTTCCTGCCTGTTGGTTAGTTCAGGCTCTGGTGGGAGGAGGGAGGATAAGAGAGACTTACACTCACATTCAGACTCTGCCAAGTGGCAGCTACGTGATCTTACAGCTATCTCTGAGCTTCAGTTCTCTCAGTGGTGAACAGAATGTATGGTGAAAATGAAAGTCAGTCGGGTCCAACTCTTTGCAACCCCATGGGCCATACAGTCCGTGGAATTCTCCAGGCCAGAATACTGGAGTGGGTAGCCTTTCCCTTCTCCAGGGGATCTTCCCAACCCAGGGACTGAACCTGGGTCTCCTGCATTGCAGGTACATTCCCTACCATCTGAGCCACCAAGGAAGCCCAGCCATACTTGTAACTCTTTATAACACTGCAGCCAGGCAGGCAGGCACCGGTGGAGTGGCATTCTGGCAGTATGGCATGGGATGTTGGAACAGGGGTACCAGGTTAGGGCAGTGTTATGAAATTGGGTTCTGATCTACCTGAATTTTATTTCACTTGGACTGGTGCTTCTTCTCTTTGCTTTTCTGTTCCTTACTCTGTGAAAAGGATGTTCGTCTAATTCATTTGGGAACTGCTGGGCGCTGCACCTGGTGTGGGATACAGCAGACGCCCTGGCTACCTTTCCATGTCCAGTAGAACAGTCTCCGTGATGCTCACCACGTGGGGATGTTGTGAGGATCAGAAGCTCACAGAGAGAGAAAGGATTAGCAATTTACATCATAATTACCAATTAATTATAAATTCAAATGTGTTCTAAAATGAACAATGACACTAAAAAAGATTATAACAGACACTTAACAAATACTTATTAGATAGATGAGAGAGCGTGTGAATGGACCAAGTATTGAATGTGTGAAAAGTACTTAAGAACAACTCTAATAACCTTTGTTTTCTGGGCATATCAAGATGGCACCCCCTTAAGGGGAGGAGCAGTGAGGTAGGAAAGAGATTATGGATGCTATTAGAGGAAGTGGCAAGATGCCCAAGATAAAGTTCACCTCCTCACCTGCTTGTTCAGGGCTGGGTTAGCCTCAGTGAAGTACATATTATTTTCCAATCTCACAAGCCATCACTCTTCCCTTTTTCTTTTCTGGCTTTTCATTCTTCTGTGTTTAGTAAAACCCTTCTGGCACTTGCTCTCATGGGAACATTGGCTGTTAGTCAAATCCTTCTTCCCTTCAGGGAAACAAAAGCAAATCAATAGATGATATTAAACAGCCTGGAAGACCCTAGTGATTTAACACTTCCCATAAATGTCAGCCAGCCCTGAAGCTGTGGATGGTCTTACTCTTCACATCTGTTATTTTCTCTCTCTTCTCTCAGCTGCCCCTGGATGTCTCCCTTGGAGTAGCTTGGAGAGGCAGGGGGAAAATAAGCTTGGAAGAGATACTCAGAGATATAATGGTCCCCGTCACTGAAGCTAGTCAAGCAGAGGCCTGATAACCTTCCTATGTGGGACTGTGTGTCATGCAGGATTGTTTCAATTGGGAGTGACAGAAAATTCATCTTACAAGTAAGTAAAAAAGAAAATTTAATAATTCAGATCATTTAAAATCCAGGAATTGGGATGGCTTCAGAGATGGTTTGATACTGGGGTTCATATAATGTCATTGGGGACCAATTTATTCCCTCTGTCTCTTGGCTCCATTTTCTGCTACTTAAGCTTGCATTCAGGGTCCAAAATGACAGCAAAAACTCAAGACCTACTTCTGAGCTTTATATCCAGCAGAGAAGAGCGTATACCCTCATGCCAGCATTTCCAGCAAAATAAGTTTCTCTCACTGTCTCTTCTGGGGTAGATGTCCACTCCTGAACCTATCACTATATTAAGGAGGAATAGGAGGGTCTGATTGGGTTAGAGTGTGACTTCTATGTAATCAGGTGTAGAATCCTCTCCAAGGCCTATTGGCTGAGAATGGAGGAGAATGTGGTTTTCAGAGGGGAAATCAGGATATGACTCTCAGGAGAATGGGGAACCAATAAAGAAGATCACTCATCACAGATGGTCATGACCAGCTCTGTTGCTTTCCAGGACCTATGTTCAGGTGGGCTATCTAGTGATAATTAGGTTATGTTGTGTGTGTGACTCAGAGCTGTAAACCCCTGTTGGTCATATTTGTTGTAGATGAAAGCCAGGACATTGTTATCTTATAACCTTTTGCTGAAGTGGAGGTCTCAGGAGGGTACAGACTTATCCAAACTTACCCAGTGTGTGAATGGCAGGGCTGGCATGAGAATGCAGCCTTCTGTGCTCGTCTCTCTTTCTCATGCCTTTGTTTCCCTATCTCCCAGCCTGCTTCTGGGAGAGCAGTTCACCTGGCCGAGTCTTCCTACAAAGGGACAGATGCTTGTTTCGTAGAGTAGGTGATTCATGGTAACACTGGATCCAGAGCAAGGGTGTGACAAGCATTGGAATAAATTGCACCCTTTTAGCACCTGCTGATTGAAAGCCAGAGGGTATGGTGAAAGAAAGAGAGAGAAAAGTGGTCTTATTTCAAGGAAAGGAGAACAGGTAATTCTCTTTTCCTTTTTATTTGTTTATTCCATCTGTCCACTCTGCTCAAGGACATCCTTATGGAAGGAGACGGTATAGGGCAGAGGAATGAGCAGTGGGTTGGAGTCCAGAGATCTGAGTCCTCAGCCCCAATCTGCTTTGGACTTTAGACAAGTTGAGCCCCATCTGTGGGCCTCTTTCTCTGTTGGGTAAATGAGGCAGCTGGGCAATAGAGGTCACCCTTGATGGAATCTGCTCTCATTCTATTTGGAGTGGTCACTTGTGCCAGTACAGCATGCCTTTCATGCTTTGTTGCTGTTGTATCCCTCAGCTCTGTGGCCCCCATCACGACTACAGGGGCACTACCTACCCTGGAGATGTGCAACAAGGCAGCCTTTGATCCCTGGAACTTAGCAGGTGCTCAGAATATATTTCTAAGATGACTGAATATAATTTGAGCAGAGACTGGATGAAGCACAAGCTGGAATCAAGATTGCCAGGAGACATATCAATAACCTCAGATATGCAGATGACACCACCCTTATGGCAGAAAGTGAAGAGGAACTAAAGAGCCTCTTGATGAAAGTGAAAGAGGAGAGTGAAAAAGCTGGCTTGAAACTCAACATTCAAAAAGTGAAGATCATGGCGTCCAGTTCCATCACTTCATGGCAAATAGACAGGGAAACAATGGAAAGTGTGACAGACTTTATTTTGGGGAGCTCCAAAATCACTGCAGATGGTGACTTCAGCCATAAAATTAAAAGATACTTGCTCCTTGGAATAAAAGCTATGACCAATCTAGACAGCATATTAAAAGGCAGAGACATTACTATGCCAACAAAGGTCCACCTAGTCAAGGCCATGGTTTTTCCAGTGGTCATGTATGGATGTGTGAGTTGGACTGTAAAGAAAGATGAGGGCCAAAGAATTGATGTTTTTGAGCTGTGGTGTTGGAGAAAACTTGTGAGAGTCCCTTGGACTGCAAGGAGATTCAACCAGTCCATCCTAAAGGAGATCAGTCCTGAATATTCAGTGGAAGGACTGATGCTGAAGCTGAAACTCCAAAACTTTGGCCACCTGATACGAAGAACTGACTCACTGGAAAAGACCCTGAAAGATAGAAGGCAGGAGGAGAAGGGGACAACAGAGGATGAGATGGTTAGATGGCATCACTGACTCGATGGACATGAGTTTGAGCCAGCTCCAGGAGTTGGTGATGGACGGGGAAGCCTGGCATGCTACAATCCATGGGGTTGCATAGAGTCGGACATGACTGAGTGACTGAACTGAACTGAATGGGAATCATTCCACCATTATAACTTCTGTTTTCAGGTCTTAAAAGGCCTTCTTATTAGGGTCTTCTTTTAAAATGTAAGCCATCTCAGGATTATTTGCATTTTAAGCTTGAAGTAAATAGCATCTATTTATTGAAAGGAAGCATGAGACTCAGATTAGGGGTTTGAGGGTGGGGACAGGGAGAGATGGCTAACCAGAGGAAAGACTGAAAGGCTGGATGTGGTGTGGAAGGTGGGTCTCTAAGGAACTAAAAAAATCTTCCAAGTATCCTAAGTGAATACCATGTGTTTACCACCAAGTTTTGGAAATTAAATATTACAAATAAATGCCAGACTCCTATGTGGTCTTTCCCATTCTCATCTAATCTCAGAGCTAACCATGATCATGACTGAAGTGTTTAATATTCCTGTAATGTTTTTGCTGGGTTGACCAAAAAGTTCATTTGGTATTCTCTGCATATATATGTAAGCCTAAACAATGTGCAGAAATTTTTCATATTATATAACTTTTCAGAAATGGCATCATATTGTACGTATCATTCCACAATTTGCTTTTCCCCTTTAATAATGTTTTGATGTTTATCCATAGTGAAATATGTAGTTCATATTTGATCTAGTTGAGTTGATCTAGTTGACCTAGTTTTAGTTTACTATATAGTAATACCTTGAATGACAGTAATATGCAGTCTATTTTTCCATTTTCCCATTGATGGATGTTGAGTTTGCCTCTATGCATTTTGTTTTAACCAACACTCTGTGATAAACTTCCATGTACGTCCCTCCTTGTTACATGTGCATGAGTTTTTCTGGGGTATGTTGCCTAGGAAAGGAATTGCTGGGACATGGTGAGGCTACAACTTGAGCATTATTAAATGTTGGGACAAGCCTCCAAAGGGTTGGTACCCATTTGCACACTCCATCCCCTGCCCCAAACAGTGTGTGAGAGCTCATTCCTAAGTGATGTCAACTCATCTCCTGAAACACCCAGGCCCACTTCTTCAGACAAAGACCTGTACTCTTATTCAAACACCAATGGACCTCCTAACAGGATTATCTAAGAGGAAGGAGGTGGAAGGAACAATCTTTGGGTATTTAATTGGGTTACACACAAATACAGAAATTTTGGGAATCATCATTTTGCAAACATAGAAATTTGATGGATTTGAGTCCTGGTGCTGCCACTTACTAGTTGTATGGTTTTACGTAACATAGTTTGTCCCTCTTGCCTCAGTTTTTCCCTCTGTCAAATGGGGGGTTTTGTGAAGGATTTGCGAAGGATCACCTCATGGGTTATGTGAAGGATTAGATGAGCTAATACTTGTAACACAGGTAGCACAGCATGTAGCCTGACTCATTGTACATGGTCAATACATGGTAGCTATTGGCATTATTACAGATGGCACAGCCTAGTCATTACCATTTTTTTCCATCCTTGAGGACTTCTTTTCAGCCAGGAAGTTCATGTTTTGACAATTTTTTTTATGCTGAGCAAACTGTATGAATTAAGCAGCATTTAAGTTTTTATTTCATTTCTAGCTATCAAGGCCATATGTGACTGCTCAACAGCTTCTGACTAGCAGAAGGGAACCGTGTTGACACACCAGGTTGTATCATGGCAGCCAAAAACAAGGGGAATTGGTTTTTAGCTATCTAGTGTTTCTTTGGAAGGACTGATGTTAAAGCTGAAGCTCCAGTACTTTGGCCACCTCATGCGAAGAGTTGACTCATTGGAAAAGATTCTGATGCTGAGAGGAATTGGGGGCAGGAGGAGAAGGGGACGACCGAGGATGAGATGGCTGGATGGCATCACGGACTCGATGGACGTGAGTCTGAGTTGGTGATGGACAGGGAGGCCTGGTGTGCTGCGATTCATGGGGTTGCAAAGAGTCGGACACGACTGAGCGACTGAACTGAACTGAACTGAGTGTGACTTTATCACAGGTAAATGTGCAGCTTCCATCAGCTTTTCTTCTAATATTTCTCTAATATTTTGAACTGGCTCTAAATAGAGACTTCCACAATGACCTCTGGGCTATAACCCTGATCTAGTCCTACCTCTGTGTTTCATAATGGAAAAACAGAGGCCCAAAGAAGAGCAAGAAGTTTTCAATTGTGCCTCCATGGAGACTCATCACTCACTTAATGGACAAAGCTCACCTTGGTTCACACATATGAGTAATTGGAAGAGAGGTATCTGGTTATCTATTGCCACGTAACAAACCTCCCCAAAGTCCTGTGGCTTAAAACAAACACTTATCCACTCTCATGTTTCTGTGGGTTGAACTGGCTCAGTGGAGTGGTTCTTGCTTGAGGCTGCTTATGCTCAGATGGCAGCTAGGACTGCAGACATCTGAAGGCTGGAGTGGATGGGATATCCAAGACCGTTCTCTCACATGTTGGCACTTGAGGCTGGTTAGAGTGCTTGCACATGGCATCTCCAGGTGGCTTGGGTGTCTCACAGCATGGTGGTTGGGTCCTGAGAGGGAGCATTTCAGGATGAGTATTTCAAGAGGAAGGATGCAGAAGCTGCCAGGCCAGGTAAGGGCTGAGCCTGCTTCTCTTCACTTTCACCATATTCTACTGGTCCATGCAGTCACAGGCCCATGAAGATTCAAGAAGATCAAGCAGATGAAGGGGTGACAATGTCACATTGCAGAGAGCACGTGGCACGGGAGATGTTTCAGTTATCTTTGGAAAGGAGTCAAAACTTCTGTCATGGCATTTCCCCCCCTCTCTGCCAAGGATTTGCAAACATCTGTGGTCACCTGCTGAGGGAAGTAGATGAAACTGTGGCCTTTTCTCCTCAGCTATGTCAATTCTAGGGGCAGGGGGGAGATACAACCTAATCTCAAATGAAAGAATAGGAAGGGTGAAAAACTTTCCACTGCCTGGCAAAGCAGGAATATTAAATATTTTTTTAAAAATACTTTACTGGAGCAACTGTGTGCATATTAATAAGAATGGATTTTTTTAAAAAAACTTGGGTTTTGGGGAGTGTTCATGATAAAACATCCTGTTCTTGAATTATTAAAAACAATATTGAGTAAAGAATTGCTTAATTTAGTAAATAATTTTAAAGCAAGCCATTATTTCTCCAAACTCAAATTTGCTGAAAGCACTCCAAGAATTTTATTACCAGGACGACTGCATAATGTAATTGTGTAATTAGTAATACATCTGACATTTTGGGAGAGATTTAGTTTTACTTAGGGCAAGAACGAAATGTAGTACTTTATTATTTTTTAAGATGGCATGAGGGACACTGCCCTGTTTTGCTGATTGAAGTTTTGTTTTGTTTTAAATGGACATTGGCTGAAGTCACAGAGAACCAACATTGACTGATACTGGATCTGTGGACAGAATATGTGGTCTAAAATTGGAGTGGTCTTGGGGAATTCACTGGCAGGCTGGTGGTAAGGACTCTGCACCCTCACTGCTGGGGGCCTGGGTTCAATCCCTGGTCTGGGAACTAACATTTCATAAGTAAAACAGCATGGCCAAAAAAAAAAAAAAATTGGAGTGATCTAGGTTTGAATCTTGGTGCTTCCTTTTGATATATATGTTTTTCTCGAGTAAGTTACATAAACAAAGTCTCAAGTTCTTTATTTATAAAATAGGAATAAGAATGTTTGTTTATAAGGTTGCTTTGACTCTTAAGTGGGATAATGCTCACAGAAGGCCCGAGATTTTACGTAAGCGGCAACAGGGCTCAACAGCCACATTTCACTGCAGCTTGAGGAGGCATAGGCAAGGTTACACAGCACATAAGAGGCAGAACTGCAAGCTGAACCCTGATCTCTATCTTTCCCAGCTGGGATCGTAACCACTAAGCACATTGTCTGGTGTGAAACACAGAGTTTATTTATCTCTGAAACACCAGAACACTGCCTGGCACGTGGTTGATGATAAGAAACATATCTTGGTGATCAAACTCTTCCCCGGGTTCCCCAGCTCCCCATCCAGTGCAGGCAGTTTTTGTGATAATGCAGAAGAGGAAGGGGGAAGCTGGTAAAGGCCTTTTCCGTGAAGAAGCTCTTTGTCCTCTGGCACTTTCCATTGCTTTTTGCCTCATTTGGTTTTTTTTTTTTTTTTTTTTTTTTAATTGGAGAATAGTTGCAAGCTAAATGTCCCTCAGCAGAGGAATGGAGAAAGGAGATGTACTACATATACACAATGGAATATTACTTAGCCTTAAAAAGGAACACAATTGTGCCACTTACAGAGCCGTGGTTCCCTCAATTTGCTTGTTATTCAAAGGCCCAAACTGCCGAGGCTCACGCCTCACTAAGGCTCTGCTTTGGTTCAGATAGTTGGCTGAGATTGTCCCAGCTGAGCACCGCACGGGAATACACAGACGAGGAGATGGAGACATTCAGAGCCAAGATTGAGTACAGGTGTGTTTCGGCTGCCTGACTCTGCAGCGGCCGCTTCACGTGAGCTGAGCTAACCGCAGCCACGCCCACCACACAGGACGCTACTCCCTGGCTGTAGCTGCCAGAGCGTGGGCAGAGGGCTGGAATCCGGCAGTGGGGAGCCTGACCTAGTGGCCTCTGGAGCTGAGTTCCCATACTGGCGGCACTTTGGTAAGAAGGCCCCCAGGGCCCCCTGTCTTTTTTGATACTCTAACATCTTTTCACTAAGTTTCCTTTATGATTTAAGACTCCAGAGTCAGATTCTGTTACCGGTAATCCAAAGAACCTGTGCTAATGGAGGAGCAGACTTTCAGAGCTGGAAAGGGCCTGGAACGTCGTCCTTCTCACTGTGTGGCCTGGTTGAGCCCGGCAAGGCCCTGCAAGGATCCCTGATGCCCACAGACTATAGGCTGACTCGTGCCCTTCCCCACCATCTGGGATAACCACCCTCCCCCAGCCTTCCCAAAGGACTCAATGTTGGAGAGGCTATACAGGTCCCATCTTCTCCATGTCAAAGGCTTTAAGAAGTTGTGCCATAAATATTTAAAATATCTCTTCTCTTCTATTCCACCCATTATCTTCTCTACCTTTAACTTTCACTGGCTACAAGTGTATTCTTAAGGTAAGATAAATCTGTTTTCTTTATGAATTGTTGCAAATTCCAACTTTGTGGCATCATCATAATACTAATATTTTTGTGCCAACAGCTTAGAAGCCAGGATTACTAAATATGTGTTAAGTACTTCATGAAGTTTGGTTTGTTTCATTTAATCCTCTCAAAAATTTTATTGTGGTGTAGTTATTATTACTCTCTATTTTACAGATGAAGAAATTGAGGGTTTGAAAAGTCCTAAAAGAATAAGGTTATATTTCAGAACTGTCTGCTTAAATAGTGATGGCAGAATCAAATTGTGAAACATCTCTATTTTTTCCTTCTATCATCGTCTGTGCCATTATTTTGCACATTCGAAAAAAAACCACAAAGTGCTGAGAGGTTCAGAGTAATGTGGATGCTGCAAGCAATTTGGACGCAAAGCAGGGGCATACAGCTTCTTGTGTTTGAGCGCCAGGGAAGACTGTTTTGAGAAGTGGCACCTGGGAGGGGTGGTGTGTTATATTTTCCAAAGAAGGCTGCAATAATTCTCCCATCTTACGTGTTTTTCTAGAATCTTAATATTCTCCATCAAGGGGTAGAGTCTGTGTCCCCTCCCCTTGAACACTGGTGGGTCTTTGTGACTATGTAGACAGAGTACAGAGCAAGGGATGGTCTGTGCCTTTTTTTTTTTTTTTAATAATGTTAGTGTCTTTATGAACCAGGACTTTTTTTTTTTGATTATTTTTGCACAGACTTTAGTTGTGACTGTGGCGGTGGGGTGGGCTACTCTTGCTTGCAGTGAGCAGGCTTCTCATTGCAGTGGCTTCTCTTGTTGCTGAACACAGGCTGTAGGCACATGGGCTTCAGGAGCTGCAGCTCCTGTTGCTCAGGGATTGTGGCTCACGAGCTCTAGAGCACTGACTCAGTAGTTGTGGCACAGGGAGCTTAGTTCCTCCGTGGCATGTGGGAACTTCCCAGACCAGGGATCAAACCCATGACCCCTGCTTTGGCAGGCAGATTCTCAACCACTAGACCACCAGGGAAGCCCCCAGTCTAAGTGACTTCTTAAGGCTAAGTCATAAAAGTGTCATCCTATCATATGTTCTTAATACGTCACTCTCCCTACCCAATCACTATGCTGCTAGGAAGCCCAGCCAACTCAGGGACGGGAAGTGAGTCCCTGTCCCTGCGGAAGTATAGGAGAAGTATAGCCCTAGCTGAGTGCTAAGTCAACGGTCACACCAGTATTTATTCTAGCAGTGTGAATGAGCTATCTTGAAAGTGGGTCCTTTAGTCCCTACTTGGGCTACCCCAGCTGATACCACATGAAACAGGTGAGTCATCTTCCGAGGGAATAAATGACTCTTGTTTTGGAACTCTAAGTTTTGGAGGAGTTTGTTAAATGACAGTGGATTAATGATAGAAAAGAGGCTTTGAAAGATGGATATCGTTGCAAAAAAGATTCTAAAGGTGCTATGCTGATTATTGCCGATTGCTACTGCTGCAGTGGTGGTGGTAATGGTAGTAATAATTAATAATAATAATAATGATATTACTGTTAGTAATGGTAGCAGTAGGTAAGTCTCACTAAGATTTTTTCTGTGCTAGCTCATGCTAATTGCTTTAAACTATATCTCATTTAATTCTAATGACGATTCCAAAGTAGTTACTAGTACTCTAATTTTATGGACATGAGTCTGGGTATTAGAGAATTTGAGTTTTCTTTAAGGTCATATCATACCTTCTAAGGGATGCTTCCAGAAGATTCATCCCCTTATCCAGACAAGGCTCATGTGGCCCTTTCAAGGAAAACCAGCTTGTAATCAGATTCACATTAAAGTGAGAATGACTAGTAGCTAGCTAGCATTCTTTCATAAATCTTTTACATTTTCAAAGTGGGATGCCCATTAATCAAAATGAATAGCTCATCCATGGAGCATGTCTACACAGCTATCTGGAGGCAGAAGACTTCTTTATAGCACGTATCAGGGCTTCCCTGGTGGCTCAGACAGTAAGGAATCTGCCTGCAATGCAGGAAACCGGGGTTTGATCCCAGGATCAAGAACATTCCCTGAGGAAGGGAATGGCTCTGCACTCCAATATGCTTGCTTGAAGAGTCCTATGGACAGAGGAGCTGGTGGGCTACGGTCCATGGGGCTGCAAAGAGCTGGACACGACTGAAGTGACTAAGCACCCTTGCATTGGAAATAGGATTCTTAACCACTGGACTACCAGGGAAGTCCCTGGCCATTTTTTAAGTCCCATTTCTATGAGACTTCTGTGTGCACAATTAAATTTAAAAAAAAATTTCTCCTGTCAATCTATATATTGTTAACTTTAGTAATAGTGCACCCACAAGAACTCAAAAGGGGTAAAGTGAGACTGTTCCCCTCCCTGAAAACCCCTAATTTACCCATGGGGAAACCACAGCTCAGAGAAGTTGCTAGCTTGCCCTGGATCACACAGAACCAAGACGCAAGACTCTGGGTCTCCTGACTTCTGAAGATGGGTCCAGCCTGCAACTTGACTCTTTTTGTATCCCCTACACCACGTGAAAGAGTCAGGGAGGTGGATGATAAAAAACTGCCGCTGGCAGAAGGAAAGCAGTGATCTGAATACCTAAGGGAAATCCTAAACAGTGGAGAGAAGAAAGCAAACATTAAAACACCCATGGATAGGAAAAAAATAGGGAAAAAAAAATCAAGCCATTTGGAAGTGCTTATTGAGTTGGTGCAGTGGATAATTTAATAAGCCGTCTGTTCAGATCTGTATTGCTTCCCTGATCTCAGCAGGGTGCCGTATGGAAGCTCCTACGCAGTAATTACAAAGAATGATCTTTCCCCCTGTCTGGGATCTTAGGCTGTGATCTGGGGAGCTGGAGCTGTTAAGCTGTTTTTCTTGGGAGGCAGAGTTTGGAGGAGTGTGTGTGAGCCCTTGTGTGTTTGTATGTGTGTTGCAGCGGTAAGGGATTGAGTCTGGGATTGGTCCTGAAACTCTCTTTGTAGCAACCCTTTTTCTGCTGCTTCCTGGAGCCTGGTGCCAGGGCAACCTGCCAGCCTTGTACCTGATCAATTCTTTCCAGCCTGTGGCCTCAGGATTCAGCTCTCTGCTATGCCTCAGTAAACGTATCAAATGAATCCTTCCTTAGCTGATGTGGTCCCACTCAGTTAAGAACATTCATTCATTCAACAGGTAATTATTGAAAACCTGTAAGTACCAGGCCCTTTTCTAAGAGCATCCTTGCTCTTGTGGAACGTGTTTCAGTAGAGAAGATTGGTGGAAATCAAGAAAACATATATGAATTTCAGAGACTGATGAGAATAGTGTGAGGGTGTGTGTTTGGTTTGGGTGACAGGGGATCAGTTCTGAGGAGGTGACATTTGAGCTGAGACCTGAGTGAAGAAGGGGAGTCAGGGTGGGAGGGATGTGCAGACAGGGGGAACTGTGGATGCAAAGTCTCTGAGGTGGGAAACTGGCTTGTGTTGAAAGAACTGGAGAAGGTCACAGGGGACCATGGTAAAGGTGAAACTAACAGAAGCTAAAATAATTCAGGACCCTAAAGGCCAGGGCGACCAGCTAGATAACATGATCTGGTTTCTGTTTTGCCGTGACATCCAGTCTTTGGGTATTAGAGTTGGAGGGTGCCTTAAAGCTCAGAGCTGACTTTTCCAAGGTTCCAGGGCTGGTAAGTGATGGATGATTTAAATACTCTCCTTTGTGCTTGAGATTTTCAGGCCCTCTGGAGGCAGAAGCTGAGTGTATTGGGAAGACTGGGGAGGTCTTCTTTTTTTTATTGAAACAATTGACATACAACATTGTGTGAGTTGAAGGTGTTGATTATACTGATCATTTGGCTCAGATGGTAAAGAGTCTGCCTACCAAGCAGGAGATGCAGGTTCAATCCCTGGGTCAGGAAGATCCCCAGGAGGAGGAAATGGCAACCCACTCCAGTATTCTTGCCTGGGGAATCCCCTGGACAGAGAAGCCTGGCACGACAGAGTCAGACATGACTGAGTGACACAACAACAACAACGTATTGCTTTGAAAGGTTTCAGTACTGAGACGTGATTACCACTGTACCTTGAGCGAACACTCCTGTCACATCACATAGTTATCATCTATTTTTTGTGGTGAGAACATTTAAGATCTAGTTTCTTAGCAGTTTTGAAGTATGTGACAAGTATTGTTAACTATAGTCATGGCTATAACTACAGTCACTACTATAGTACATTTGTTTCCCAGAACTTATTCATTTTCTAACTGGAGATTTCCCTTTGACCAATGTCTTCTCAGTTATCCTAATGACAGGATTTCTTTCTTTTTTATGGCTGAATAATAATCCATTGTGTATATCACCTTTGTCTATTTATCTGTTGATGAACACTTAGGGTTTTTCTATATCTTGCCTATTATGAATAATACTGCAATAACCATGTTTAGAGCAAACATCTTTTTGATATCCTGTTTTCATTTCCTTTGGATATATACACAGAGATTGAGATTGTTAGACTATATGGTAGTTCTATTTTAATTTGTTTTGAGAAACATCCATATTGTTTTCCTTAGTGCCTGTGACATTTACATTCTACCAACAATGCACAAAGCTTCTGATTTTTCCACATTCTCACCCATATTTGTTATATATTTTTTTTCTTGGTAATAGTCATCCTCACAGGTGAGAGGTGATATCTCATTGCAGTTTTGGTTTTCCTAATCTATATTTCAGTTGTTTCAGCTCTAAACTTTGTTGTTTCCTGCCTTCTGCTTGCTTTGGGCTTGGTTTGCTTATCTTTTTCTAGTTTCTTAAAGTGGAAAATTAGTGTATTAATTTGAGATCTTTATTATTTTTTGATATAGGCATTTATAGATATAAATTTGCTTCTAAACATTCCTTTTTCCGCATCCTGTACGTCTTGCTATGTTGCACTTTTAATGGAGCCCCCCGTGCAGTTTGACTCTCTTTGTTGTCCACAAAGCTGCTGGTTGCTGGCCACCAGGACTCTGACTGGGGAGGGACGAGGATGGGAATAGCCCCAAGTTGAAATACCACAGGCTCCACTCTTTTGCTGATGTTCAGTAGTCTCTCTCTTGGATAGTTGATTTTAAGCTTCCCTGGTGCCTCAGATGGTGAAGAGTCTGCCTGCAATGAGGGAGACCTGGGTTCAGTCCTTGGGTCAGGAAGATCCCCTGGAGAAGGAAATGCAATCCACTCCAGTATTCTTGCCTGGAGAATACCATGGACGGAGGAGCCTGGCAGGCTACCGTCCATAGGGTCACAAAGAGTCAGACATGACTGAGCAGGTTCACTTTTGTGGCTTGGTTAGTTGTCAGAGTCTAAAGTGATTGATTTTCATTGTTTTGCTCATATTTTCATTGTTTTCGAAGGAATGAGAGTTCGTTGTGATCCTTGCTCCTCTATTCTGGCCTTTGGTGACTTTTAACTGCTCTGACAACCCTTTACAGTGGGTACTATCATGATGTGCTCTTGGTAGATGAGGAAACTGAGACTCAGAAAGATTCAGTAACTTCCTAATGAAGCCGAATTGGGCCTCTGTATCCCACAGTGATTTAATTCTTAGAGACAGAGTTTTGGATGAAATAGAAAAGATTTATTGCTTTGCCACGCAAAGGAGGCCAAAGTGGGCTAAAACCCTTAAAACTGTGTCCTAAACTGGGACGGGTAGTGAGGGTTATACTAATGGTTCAGAGAGGAGGGTGCGATCAGCCCATGTACGTTCTTCTGATTGGTTGGTGGTCTGCGGTCTTTGTGCTTGTGGGCAGCACACGCTTAACTTCTTCCGTGTGGTGGGAGCTTCAGTCTCCGTAAAACAGCTCAAAGATATTGTTATGTATATCCCTGAGGGGGATCCAGGACCCTCCCCCAAGGCAGCACTATTGTTTCTTCACTGCTCCTCCCTTATTTCTGCATCCCCTCCCTTCCCTAATTAGCAACTGTTTGAACCTGCCTTTTGGAACTCAGGGAAGGTCTTGGAGGCTGAATAAAGCCTATTTCCTACAAACGGAAACAAAGGACACGGGAAGGCTTTTGTGCCTGGGAGCCCCACAGGATCCGATGTCACTAAGGCCCTATGGCTAGTAAATGGTGAAGCCAGAATTTTGACTGTGTGACTAACCTCTTAGAACTTTCTGTCCAGCCATTCCCTTTGCCATAGATGTCTTCCTTGGACAACTTCTTTGCCTCCTTCAAGTATCCTTTCAAGACTACTACTTCTTGCACCCTAGCCTGCCTCTTCCCTTTGCTGCATTTGTGCCCAAATTCCCCTTAGTCTCCTCTGCTACTTTCCCCCAGCAACATAGCATTTAGAAATATACTGTATCTGTACTGTGTTTATTGTCTTTCCCCTCTTGCTAGAGGGTCAGTTCCGGGGAGGCAGCCAGCCTTGTCTATTGATTTTCCTCGCCAGAGTCTGAAAGGTGGCCCAGCATATATGAGGCTCTCAGTAAATGTTTTTGGATTTGACCCAGAGTCCCAGCTCTCAACTCTTAAGTTAGCAGCAGGGTTTTGTTGGGGGGAGTGTGTAATTTCCTCGGTTCTGTCTTGCCACAGCAAAGATTTGAAATGGCGGACCAGTGTTACAGCTCGGTTACAGCTCAGTTTTATTAAGCAAAGGATAGTACACCCTTGAGGTGTGAGGGTGGGCCAACCCTAAAGGAGAGGCCTCAATCCTTATTGGCTTCTTCCTTTTATACAACTTGTCTCCTCCCTACCCTTGAGCCTGCCCTAAATTGGGCTAGCCAAGAAGGGGGCATGTTTGTTTCATCTGAAGTTCTCACTCCAGTCCGAGGATTCAGTCTGAGGATTTTCCTTTGTTTCATTTTCGTGGGCTTTTCCCTTTCTTTGTCTTTCAGCCTCTGCCATTTTGGACTCCTTTATCCTATTCTAACTACCTAACATTCCCCCCTCAAGAGATGGGAGGCCCAATTCTTTGGGAGTAGGGGCATCGAGGTCTCTCTGGCTGCTTCCTGCTGAGCTGGGATGACAAGGGGCATTGGGCCTCCCCCTCTTGCTAGTCTCAGGCCTCAGAGTCCTTATAGTGGTGTCTGTCTGAGGGTGAGTGATATTTTCCATGGTCGGGTGTAGTTTTATATATCCTTGTTGAACGGGCACTGCATGTTGTAGCTTGTTGACCTGGGCAGAGACAAAACAGTTTAGACAGTTGATAGTACATGGAGCAATTATAAGCAGCATCAATATGGTGATAATCAGGGATTAGTTGGGGCATTGCTAACTCCAAATTCCCCCTCGCCAGGAGAAGGATCCCCCAAAGAGAGACTATAGCCACCCTGAGAACTCTCCAGCTTGTTCTTTGAGATCCTGTAGGATCTGAATATTTTTCTTGAGGACTGTGAGACTTTCTTTAACTTAGCTGGAGGTATTTATGCAGAAACAATATGTCTCATTCGAGATGGCTCAAGTCCCTCCTTGTTCAGGGATCAGGAGATCTGTCTCTTGTCTCTTTTAGAGTACAACCCCTGCCAAGCTGTGTTGGCTCTTTAGAGCTATCCTGAGAAATCTTATCCCCAGAAGCCAGATTTTGGGGGTGTTCATTAGAATGGCACTCATTTGTAGTTCTGAATAGGTATCTGATATCTCCCAGGGGCTCACAGGTGTATTGAGTGTCCTCTTATGTTTTCTTCCACGGCTTGACTCGTGAGTAGTGAATCCAGTAGTCATGTCCTGGTACCTTGACTTCTGTGGGGGTAGAAAGTATTACAGGGTAGGGACCCTTCTATCTGGGCTGGAGTTGAGCCTTTGGGGACCCATCTTTCCAGACTTTAATTAGGACTTGAGTCCCTGGAGCATATAGTGGTGGCTCTTTAGAGTTTTTTGGGTCCTGGTTGACACTCCACAAGCATATTTCTTGTTGGAATTACCCAATGGCCGTGGTATAAGACCAGAGAGTCTGAACTGCTGGATCTAGGAAGAGGTCATTGACATAAACAAAAGGTCTCCCATATAGCATCTCATAAGAACTAAGACCAACCTGTTCCTTAGGGGCAATATGGATGTGGAGGAGAGTTATTGGTAAAGCCTCCTTCCATCCCAGGGAGGACTCCTGGGTTGTCTTTTTTTATCACTGATTTTAAGAATTGATTGGCTCTTTCTACTTTTCCTGAAGACTGAGTCCTCCAGGAACAATGGAGGTAATAAATAATGCCCAGTGCTTTAAAGACCCCTTGAGTGACCTTAGAGGTAAATGATGTCCCATTGTCACTTTGTAATGACCTGGGTAGACCAAATCTCAAATGATTTCATGGAGCAGTTTTTTTTTTTTTTTTTTTTTTTTAACCACCTCCTCAATCTTCTCAGTCCAGGTGGGAAAGCCTTTAACCCATCCTGTGAATGTATCTATCATGACTAGTAGGTATTTATACCCTCGAGAAACCGGCATCTGCATGAAATCCATCTTCCAGTCCTCTTGTGGGTAGGTCCCACGCCATTGGACGGGCTGGGCCAGCTGGGGTCTTTGAGCTCCTTGGGGGTTAACTGGCAAGTGGGACAGGAGGAGACCACTTGCCTTATAGTTGTTCGGAGGCCTGTTCCTCTGAAGGACCTTTCTAGTAATCTTTTGGAGGGCCTTCTCCTCTGAATAAGTGGTGGCATGTAAGGAGTTAACCAACTTCTGTTGGAGGTTTCCAAGCAGAAAAGAAGTCCCTCCTTTTGGAACCACCCCATATGATCTTCTTGAAAGCTCTAACTCTTAGCTTTAAGAGTCTCACCTTCAGTATATGAAGGAGTTTAAGGCAAATTAGTCTGTGGAAGTAAGGTGGCAACCCCTATTAGGTCATTGTTCTGTAATGCTGCTCTCTCAGCTGCCTGATTGGGTCCCTTGTGCCACTTCCGTGCTCCCTTTATGGTGTCCTTTACAGTGGGAGACTGAAACCTCAGCGGGAAGATGGACTACCTCCAAGAGCCTAAGGATTTGATCACCATATTTGACTGGGGACCCTCAGATGGTCAAGTGGCCTCTTTCTTTCCAAATAACAGCATGTGCATGTAGCACCAGAAAGGCATACTTGGAATGAGTGTAAATGGCTACTTTTTTCCTTTCCCCAGCTCTAAAGCTCGAGTTAGGGCTATGAGCTGAGCCAGTTGAGCTGAAGTAGCTGGTGTCAAAGGTTTAGCCTCTATGGTCTCAAAATTGGAGACTACTGCATATCTGGCTCTTCTTTATCCATCCAAGACAAAGCTGCTTCCATCGGTGTACCAGATTTCGTGAGGATTGGTCAGAGGATCTTCTGACAATCTCTCTCAGGGTTTTGTCCATGATCCAAAGTTTCTAGGCAAGAGTGAAAGGGGAGAGAGCCCTCAGGGGTAGGTAGGAAAGTAGCTGGGTTAAGAACCTCACAAGGGGATATAGTCAGGCCTGGATTTTCCATCAGCACTACTTGATACCTGAGCATCCTTTGATCAGAGATCCATAAATGGCCTCTCTCATTCAGGAGTTGTTTCACTTGGTGGCTGGTAAAAATAGTTACTTTGCCCCCAAAAGAGAGTTTTGAAGCATCTTCTATCAGGACTCCAGTAGCTGCAGGATTTCAAAGGCAGAGAGCCCAGCCTCAGGCAGTTGGGTAGAGCCTCTTGGATAGGTAAGCTACAGGCTGGGGCTCAGGTCCGAACCTTTGAGTTAACAATCTCAAGGCTATTCTTTCCTTTTTTTGGACATAAAGTTGGAATTCTTTTTCTGGGTCTAGCGATCTCAAGGCAGGTGCTTGAGTTAAGGCTTGTTAGCCTTTGCCTTCTTTTGGGCTTCCCTGGTGGCTCAAATGGTAGAGTCTGCCTGCAGTGAGAGAGACCTGAGTTCGATCCCTGGATCAGGAAGATGTCCTGGAGAAGGAAATGGCAACCCACTCCAGTATTCTTGTCTGGAAAATCCCGTGGACAGAGGAGCCTGGTCAGCTATAGTTCATAAGTTTGCAAAGAGTTGGACACAACTGAGCGACTTCACTTTCTTTCTTTCTTTCTGCCTTCTTTTGGGGAGTTCCTCACATCAATGGGATTGAATCATCTCATCCCTTCAAGTTTTCATAGAAGGGCTGAGCAATTAGACCATAATTGGGTATCCAGATTCTACAATACTCAGCTCCAGGAAAGCTTGCAATTGTTTTCGAGTTGTGGGGGAGGGCAACTGGAGGATTCCTTGTACTGGATCAGAGGACAGCCTCTTGGACCTGTGTGTTATCTGAACTACCAGGTAAATGACCTTTGTCTCAACCACCTGTGTCTTAGCATGGGAGGCTTTATATCCCTTCTCTGCCAAAAAGTTTAGAACCTGAATAGCATGTTGTGGGCATTTTTCTCATCTAGAGAGTAGATTAGTAGGTCATCTACGTATAGTAAGATTTTCCCAGGCTAAAAGCCTGCCCAAACAGGTGAGGGCTATCTCTGAACCCCTGAGGTAATACTGTCCAAATCATCTGTTGGGGTTTTTCTCCTGGAGCCTCCCATTTGAAGGCAAAAGGATATTGAAATTCTTTAACCAGTGATATGCAAAAGAATGCATCTTTGAGATCCAGGACTATAAACCACTTGGCACTGGGTGGGATTTCTCTCAACATTACATAGGGATTGGGTACTGTGGGATGGAGGGGGACTACAGCTTCATTTATGATCTGGAGATCTTGAACCATTCTTTAGGTCTCATCCTTTTTCTTTACATTTGGATCGGGGCGTTACACAGTGAATAGGTGGGGACCAATAGCCCACAGGCAAGGAATTTATTTATTAGAGGCTGGAGTCCTTCCCGAGCTTCTCTTCTGAGGGAGTATCGTTTCTGGTTTGGAAACCGAGTGGGATCTGGGAGGACAATGATGACTGGTTCAGCCTGGTGGGCTCATCCAAGAGTCCCCTGGTCCCACACATGGGGCTTAATTTTGTCCTCCCATAGTTTTTGGTCCCTCCCTATTGGAGGGGGTGTAATGGGTTCCTCAGTAGTAACCAGAAGCTCTAGGGCTCTAGGGGCTGAAAAGCTTCCCATCATAAGGGTGGTCCCCAGTTTAGTGAGTATATCTCTTCCCAATAAGGGAGTAGGACACTCAGGGACCACCAGAAACTTGTGGCAAAATATGTGTCCGTCCCAGCAGCAAAGAAGTGCTCCGGTGAATCTTTTTGTAATTGTTTTTCCTGTAGCACCCAAAATGGTACGGGTTTGGGAGGAGAAGGCTCCAAAGTAGGAGGTCAGGACAGAGTAGGTAGCTCCTATGTCAACCAAGAAATTCTCGAAGCTACCTGCCACATCCAGTTGTACTCTTGGCTCCAGCCCCGTGATGGTTATCTGTGATAGGCAGGCTGGCTGGAGCGGGCTGCTTCATCCTCTTGAACCATCGTGAGGGAAGGCTTGGCACTTGACCTCGAGCCTCTTAAATCCCAAGGGCAGAGTGCCACTCAATGTCTCAATTGATGGCATTTGTAGCAAGCCATTTTAGGAGACTTGTCATGGTTTGGATACTCTTTGTCCCAATGTCCCACTTGTCTACAGATTAAGTTTTTACCTCATGCCTTGCCCTTCAAGGGCTCAGGGTTTGCCATAGGGCTTCTCTGGAGGGCAGCCAGCATCTGGGCATGCCTTGTCTCTTTCCTTTTCTCCCTTTCCTGGGCCGTGGTCTCCCTTTCCTGTTCTCTGTTATAAAAGGTATTGGTGGCTGTCCGGACCATCTGATCTCAAGAGGCAGCAGGGTCCTGCTGCTGTGGCTGTTGTAACTTTATCCTGATGTCTGATGTACACTGGGACAGGAATCTGTCCTTTAAAATCACCTGTCCCTCGTAAGAGTCTAATCCAGATTTGTAAACTTTTGGAGGGCTTCTTTTAGCCTTTACGGAAAGGCAGTGGGGCTCTTGTTGGACTCCTGATTTATTGCTGAGACTGGCACAGTCCCACAACTCATAGGCTTCCTTCTATTTCCACGGATGGACTTCCTTAGGGGTGAATCTTTCTGAAGCTTATCCTACCCAGTACTGTTGCAACCTGAGAGCCAGGCGTCCCTGGGTCAGGGTGCAGATCCTCAGGCAGGCTGAGGCATGACAGTCTCCTGGAGATTGAATCCCCAGGCCGGTTGAGGCAGGTTGGCCTCCCAAGAATTGGGTCCCTGGGCAGGTCGAGGCATGTTGACCTCCTGGGACCACTGGACAGGCAGATCCCCAAGCAGGTTGAGGCATGATGACCTTCCAAGGACCAGATCCCTGGGCAGGTTGAAGTAGGTCGATTTCCTGGGACCCTGGGCTGGTGGATTCCTGAGCAGGCTGAGATGTGACAATCTCCCAAGGACCAGATCCCTAGGCAGGACAAGTCAGGTCGACCTCCTGGGACCCCCCAGGCTGGAGTTGGGTGTCGCCAGGTCTCCAGCATAACCAGTGCTGGGTAGGATAAAGGGGTTGTAATCTTAACTCATTGCTGGTTTGTCCACCCCAGATGGGAATAGATTCCATGATGTAAAGCAATCCAAGCCTGTTCCCTGAGACTGGGAACCTGGCGAAACAGCCATAAACCTTATTCTCTTACTGCTGTGAGGGAATGTAAGTCACTGATTTTTTTTCCCCTAGTCCTCCATAAGAACAGTGTAGGGTGTTTCCAGTGGTAAACATTTCATTGTCACAGACCCACTTTAGGTAATAACAGAAGTAATGACAAAGGAGTGGGTTATCTGGTCCTGTTAGGGGCATTAAGAGTATTTTAATAATAAATTGGGTGGAGCTAAGTCCAGATGTTTCATAAAAGTGGAGTGGAGATTTGATCTGGGGGTATGTTTGTTTGTTAGCATATGTACTTCCAGCCATAAGGGCGAGGACCTCCTACCTTAACTGGAGGTCTTCTAGAATCTGAAACTGAGCTGCATGAACTTTCTGCTGAGTTTGTTTTTGCTGTCCTGGTTTCCAGTATGGTGGGCTTCTTGTCACTTCCACTGTGCTGGGTTTTCTTTGCGTTCAGCTTCCACTGTGGGAACTTTCACTGAGTTGGGCTTCTGCTGTGTTTGGCCTCCACCTCACAGGGGCCGAGCTGAGATTGTTTCAGCCAGGTTAAATCTGAATCATGGCACCAGAGATGTCAAGGGTGTGTGTAATTTCCTCAGTTCTGTCTCATCACAGTGAAGATTCAAAATGGCAGACCGGTGTTACAGCTTGGTTACAGCTCAGTTTTATTAAGCAAAGGATACTACACCCTTGAGGTTTGAGGGCAGTCTGACCCAAAAGGAGAGGCCTCAATCCATCCTGGCTTCTTCCTTTTATATATTTGTCTCCTCCCCTACCTTGAGCCTGCCCTATGCAAATTGGGCTAGTCAAGCAGGGGGCATGTTTGTTTCACTTGAAGTTCTCATTCCAGTCTGAAGATTTTCTTTTATTCCATTTTCATAGGCTTTCCCTTTATTTGTCTTTTTGCCACTGCCATTTTGGACTCCTTTTTCCTCTTCTAACTGCCTAACAGTTTGAACGTGAACTCTACCCTGCCTTTCTCTGAAGCCTGGGTTCTGAATACTAAGTCCTGTGGCTTCCCTAAAGAATGAGGTTCACCCCAGCCCAGTCACTGTTGGGTTTGTCTCACCCCGGGTGATACAGGGTTTACACCCAAATCCCCCTCGAGGGAGCTGCCCCTTTGTCCCTCTCTGACTCCCCATACCTACTGAAGCAGGGAGTGGATCTGCCAGAGGCAGAGAAGGTGGTGTGTGTGTTCCTGTTCCCAGTGCATGCATATGCACACACAGTGTGTGTAGAAACAGTAGATGTGTGTGCAGAGTCTGTGAGGTGGGAACTGGCTCAGGAGAGCTGAGGATAAGGTCATTCTGGGAGGAGCAGACTAAATGGACATGAGCAAGGCAGGGAGGTGGGGGGCAAGGCGCTGTATCCATGAGCTCCAGGGCCAGGGGAGCAGTGGGCAGAGCCCGTCTCTTTTGGAGCATGGGTTTGAGCACAGCTGCCCCTCCTCTGCTGCCCTCACCTTCTTGGGTCCCTCCCTCCTCTGTGGCTCTGAAACAGTGACCAAGGAAGTCTTGGTGGTGGTGGTGGTGGTGGTGAAGTCGCTCAGTCGTGTCCGACTCTTTGCAACCCCGTGGACTGTAACCTACTAGGTTTCTCAGTCCATGGGATTCTCCAGGCAAGAATACTGGAGTGGATTGCCATTTCCTTCTCCAGAGGATCTTCCCAACCCAGGGATCTAACCCGGGTCTCCCGCATTGGAGGCAGACACTTTAACCTCTGAGCCACCAGGGAAGCCCAAGGAAGTCTTAGATAATGCATACAGATGACAGACCTAGAAACCCATTCAAGCACACCCTTCTGTTGCTGGTTTCTTCCTTTGACATAAAAGAATTCAGACATGAACTGATAGTAAGAAGTGAATTATTTAGTGAGAAACACACTCCATAGAAAGTGTGGGCCATCTCAGAGGTGAGAGAGAGCCCTGAAACATGGTATGATTAGTTTTTATAGGCTAGGTAATTTATAGGCTAATGTGTGGGAGGATCATGACAATTATTTTGGGGCACAAGAGGGGGAGTTCCTGAAAAATGGGCACTTTCTGACCTTTTATGGTTGGCCTCAGAACTGTCAGAGTGTTAGTGGGTATATCATTTAGCATGCTAATGTGTTACAGTGAACTTATAATGAGGCTCAAGGTCTACTGGAAGTGGAAAATGCTGCCATCTTGGACCTAGTTGGTTCTAAGCAGTTTCTGTCACGTCCTATGGCCATGTCATTCTTTTAAAGGTTATGCCTTGCCCCCTTCCCTCCTGTTTCACTTTCACGTGACAGAAGAAAACTGAGGCCCTGAGAGGTTGAGTGACTTGTCCAAAATCACAGAGGATGTTGGTGGCAGATTCCTTCCTCTTAGACTAGAGCTCTATCCTGGGGGATTTTATTTTTCATTCCTTTCTCTTGTCCTTTCCTTTCTTTAAAAATGTTCTTTGTATAGAGTGGGTGGGGCTTCCCAAGTGGATCAAGTGATAAAGAATTTGCCTGCCAATGCAGGAGATGTGGGTTTGATCCCTGGATCAAGAAGATCCCTTGGAGAAGGAAATAGCAACACACTCCAGTATTATTGCCTGAAAATCCCATGGACAGAGGAGCCTGGCAGGCTACAGTCCATAGGGTCACAAAAGAGTTGGCCAAGACTTAGTGACGGAGCATGCACACAGAAGGGGTAAATACTTCTCACCCAGTACACCCATTAACTCTTCATGAATGAGGCAGGCATTGCAATTAACCATACCTGGCAGATGAGAAGCTGAGACTCAGAGATGGGGGGTATCTTTCCCAAGGTCACAAAGTCAGCGAGTGGCAATGTCAGGATTCTTACCCAGGTTATTTCACTTTCCAATCCTGTATCAGGCCCCCAGTCCTTCTTTTCCCATCACTGGCTGACAGACCAATTAGATTAGTGGAGGCTGTTTTGATCCCCAAGAAGTCAGCGGTGGAGGTGGGGTGCAGGCAGGGAGGTGGGGTTAGTTAGGCTGACCCAGGATGCTCTCTTGGGCCCCCCCCAACCTCAGAGGAAGTGAAGCTCCTGTCCATCCAGGTGCTTCTGGTACCTTGACCCCAGCAGCACCTTGACTCCATGATCTGAGTGAATTAACCTTGTCTGGTGGATGTCTTTGCCAGAGTTCCTGCCCCCACTGAGAGATCAGCTGTCCCATTGCCTGCAAGCCCCCAGCACTGCTGATTCACAATTGCCTGGTTCCCAGTCTCCAACCACACAGTTGCCAGGCCTTCCTCACAGGACCCCCTCACTGCAGTTCACGAAGCTCGTACAGTGTTGTAGGCAACCACCACCACTGTCAGCATTCCCACTCGAGAGTTTTCAAAGTGCTTTTTCTCATGAAACCTTCCATATTCTCTTCTGTGGGATTCATATCATTGTTATCCCTATTTTCCAGTAAGGAAGAATGAACTCTGATGTTAAAATACATTAAACACCCAGGACCACAGGGCTGCAAAACCGGCAGGTGGAGTTGAGGCTCACGGTGTGGTCTTTATTCTCCCCTAGATGTACCAGTGTTGCACAGTAGCTGTTGTTTTGTGACTGTCTATGTGTTCCTTAATCCTCTAATTTTTGGAGCTGAGAAAAATGGTGCCCAGAGGGGTCAGGGCTGGCTCTGGGTCTCATAGCTGGTGGGCAGACTTGGGTGTGTGTGAGCCACACAGTATGTGTGTACTGAATTGTGTGCCCCCCAAATCCACATGTTGAAGTGCAAGCCCATAGTACCTCAGATATGACCTTATTTGAGACCAAGGTTGCTGCAGATGTAATCAGTTAAATTAAAATGAGGTCATACCGGCTAGGGAGGCCTGTAATCTATTATGACTGATGGCCTTCTAAAAAGGGGAAGTTTGGATACAGACATGAACACAGGGTCAACGCCATGAGATATTAAAAGCAGAAATGGGGATGATGCTCCCAAGACCCGAGGAATGCCAAAGATTGTCAGCAGACCCCAGAAGCTGGGAGAGAGTCAGCTTAGACTCTGTCAGTGTTAGGGAAGAACCGATCCTGCCTGTCATGGTCGTCTGAGAATGCGTTGAAAAAGAATTTCCAGACAGAAAGTATTTCAGAAAGGAGCAGAGATAATGTAGGCTCTGCAAATGCAGTGAGTGGGCTGGGGAGAGCAGACACTTTTTGTGGTCTAGTAGCCAGTTTTTATAGCTTTAAGACAAAGACAATTCCTGCTGGAAGGGTAACATTAGGTGATTGGTTAGGACACTATAGGGTGAGTACCAGGGTGGGCACTTTTGCCTAATAGGGGTTAGGGAGCTGGCCCGTAAGAAGGAGGAGGGGTTTTGGCAGCAGTTAGAGTGGGGTTCCATCAGTTCTGGAGGTGACTTTGGTTCTGGGCTCCATGTCTGTGGCCTTGGTAGAAGGCCTCGCACCTGTGACTTTGATACCAAAGTGCTCCATGCTGCCAACACCTTTATTTCAGACTTCTAGCTTCTTCTAGTTTCCAGAACTATTAGACAACGAATTTCTGTTGTTTAAGCCACCCAGAAGCCTAGGAAATGAGTATGCAAGGCCATATTCTTAATGACTCCAGAGCATTGGCTCTCTCGTTTCCTGGAATCTTAAGTTTTATAGTTCAGAGGATTTTATTTCTAAGTTCCAAACAAAAGGAATGACAACAAACCCTTGAGTGCCACCAAGACAGCCAAGAGGTAAGGGAGGACAAGTGTTAGTTCAGCCAGGGGTGCTGGTGGCTGTGCTGTGGAAGCGAAATGCAACCATGCAGTCTTGGTCCGTGTGATGCCTGCTGCCATGTAGGCCGGCAGCTCCTCTCCCCCTTGCTCCAGAGAGGCTGGGTTTTGGAATGTTGGTTAGATGCAGCATCTGATGATTTTGGGGCCCAGGAAGGCTGCAGAGATGAAGAAGTACTGGGCTGAGAGCTAGGAAACCACTCTGCCACTCATCCTGCTGTGTGACCTTAGGAAAGTGTCCTGCCCTCTCTGGGCCTCAGAGAAAAACTTTAGTAGGTGATGTTTAAGGGCCCTGAGAAACTCTGTCTCTGTTCTAAAGTGGAAACAAAGGAAATCTTGTTATTTTCAGAAATCAAAGAACTCAGGAGCGTTCCTTTGCAGTTTGGTTTCATGTGTATTGATGAACGAGGCTGGCTGTCCTGTTATTCAGCATGCCAACCACCAACTCTTTCTTCTCTTGACTTGCAGGGATCTCATTTTAGGATAATGATGATAGTGGTCATGATGACAATGAATGAACACTATGAACTTGTAGGGGAAAAAGAACTTAAAATATACATTTGGGGCTCACTCCCAAGAGTCTTGCCTTGGTCTTTTTAAATGGACTTTTGCTGACTCATGAGATCATGGGCACCTCCCTGTTCCTCTCTGCTTTCCCCGTCTGTGAAGCAAGAGTGTTGGCCTAGGTCTGTCATTTTCAAACTGTGGTCCATGGCCCACAGCATCAGCGTCATCTGGGAGCTTGCTCTCCATGCAACTTCTCAGACCCCATCCCTGACCTACTAATCAGAAACTCTGAGGAGGGGACCCTGGCGATCTGTTTTTATGAGTCCTCTGTATGAGTTTTTGGCACCCTAAAGTCTGAAAACCACTGGACTAGACAGCCCCTTTGGTCTCCTGGCCCTGACTACCTTAGTTGGCGTTTAAGTCCTCCAACGAGGGGGCCTCCCGTGGGGTTCTCAGAGAGAGGGGTGAGAAGTGGAGAAGGGCCCTTCCTTGACTTCCCCTCCTTCTGAAAGTTTTAATGTCTCCTTTCCACCCCTCCTTTCTCTGTTGTCCTCTGATGACAGGAGCTTATTAAGATGGGGGATTTTCCACAGGCCTATTTCAGAGGTCCTAGGGAGGAGTTTTAATTGCCAGACTTCACACCGAGGGTGTTAACATTTATTAAAGTCAGCTCCTCTGATTGCCTTTTAACAAGGCGGTGACTGTGTATAGGAGATAACGCTGGGCACAGCCTGGTGGGGCCTCAGCGGAGGCTTAAAATAATCAGGTCCAGGGAAAATAGGAAGGAGCCTGGTGCAACAGTGACAAGCCTCGGCTCTCTGCCCAACTGGAGGCGGAGGGGTTTGGGCTGCTATGGGAGCAAGGTGGGCGTGGGGCAGGGGAGCAGGGGGATGGAGAGGCCAGTGCTGGTCTATCCTTCTGGGAATAGAACTGTGGCAGGGCTGTGGTCCACGGAGCCAAGTCTCTGAATCTGGGCTCCAGCCTCTTTGCTGGTTGAGATTTGATACTTCTGAGAGGAGGAGGGATGGGAGCATCCCTATTGGGTAGTGGAGAATGGGAAACACAGCCAAGGCCCTGGATCTAATCTGGATTTGCCACAACTGCCTAGAGCTTTGGTTCTAGGCCATTCCTCTCGGGCCTGCTATTGGCTTGCATGGCATAGCAGTGATTCAAACCACATTCAACTGGTTCTAGAGGCCCAGCTTCCCAGTCCCTGGGTTGAGGACTAGTGGAACTGAGGAACAGACCTTGATGCTAGGAAAGATGGAAGGTGAAAGGAGAAGAGGGCAGCAGAGGATGAGTTGGTTAGATAGCATCATCGACTCAGTAGACATGAGCAAACTCAAATTTGATTAGCGAAGGACAGGGAAGCCTGGTGTGCTGCAGTCCATGGGGTCACAAAGAGTTGGACGTGACTTAGCAACTGAACAACAACAAGAACTGAGGGGTTCTCACTTCTCTAGGTGTGTTGAGGGGCTGAACAGTCTCTTCCTTCCTTCCTTTCTCCTGGAGGAACTCTGATTTCATCCAGTTTATGCCAGGAAGTTGGAAAAGACATTCTCACAGAGTGAAAAGAAAAACAACATTGTTACAACCCTCTCCTTGCTGGCAGCTGTTGCTCTGAACTAAATCCCAACTGCTCTTTTCTCAGAGCTCCCCCTTTTGGTGGCAGGTGGGTCCAGCCTGCAAGCAGCCCTTCTCTCTTGGCCCCATCTCAGCATCTGTCTATCACTACCTGCTGCTGATTCTCTTTCCCAGAGCCTGCAGAATCTGTCCTCCTTGTTTCTTCCTGTCCATTTTCGTCACAGTTAGGTCTGGACCCACAATGGAGGCTCTGAAATAGTAGGTCTCTCTCTTGTCCTGTCAGCTCAAATCTTCCCTCCTCCAACCAGAGTGATGTTGCCTCAAGTTCTTCCCTTCAGTGCCTTTCTCTTGCCCACCAAGTTGAAGCTTCCATGATTCCGGGGTCTGGGACCCTTCACCAGCAGCATTCCACAGCCTTACCATTTGCTGCTCGCCCCCTCTGCTCTGTCAGATCAAATGCCTCTGGTTCCGTCAGGACCTTTCAGAGTCAGCTCATGTGTCACTTCCTCTTTGGAGTCTTCTCTGTCTTCCTGGGCAGAGTGTATAATTCCCTGGTCTGCGGGTGACCCTAGTAAACCTTCTGTCCCTCAAGATTCCATTTGTTTGCATAACTGACTTCCCCAGAAGTCTGTGAATTCCTCACAGCTACAGAAAGCATAGACGATTCAACACTGTATCCATGATGTATAGCAGGTACTTCATCAGGACTCTTGAATTCGGCTGCTGCTGCTAAGTCGCTTCAGTTGTGTCTGACTCTGTGCAACCCCATAGATGGCAACCCACCAGGCTCCCCCATCCCTGGGATTCTCCAGGCAAGAATACTGGAGTGGGTTGCCATTTCCTTCTCCAGTGCATGAAAGTGAAAAGTGAAAGTGAAGTCGCTTAGTCGTGTCCGACTCTTTGTGACTCCAGGGACTGCAGCCTACCAGGCTCCTTGGCACGGATGCTCAAAAAATCTCTTTCGTCCACTCCCCACTGTTGTTTTCAAAGTGCCCTGAGGCTGCCATGCTGCCGTGTTGGTAAATGTTATGAGCAGCTGGTGGGCCCTGAAGGGCTGAATTTTGTTTGACTTTTCTCCTTAATTGCTGTGTGATCTTGGATTGGTCCCTTGACTTCTCTGGACTTCAGTTACTCTGTCCGTGCATTTGATAACTTGCTGTCTTTGGCTTACAAGGATTGAGCCCCAGTGGCAAGTTCTCCATGTATCTCCCTGCTACTGTTATTTATCCAGTTGTTGAACATATAAAGGCACTGTGCACAGGCTAAACTTTTTATTTACTTAGGCTTATCTTGTTCTCCAAATAACCCAAGGAAGTAGATGTAGTTACCCTCATTTCCTGGGGGCTCAGAAACATGTGACTTACGTGAGGTCACACTGGTTGAGTCAGATTCTAGCCCATTTTGGGGGGAGATGAAGAGAAGGATGTAACTACAAGGACAATATGCTCAAGGGAGAGCTGATCATGCAACTCATCACCCACTCACCATGTGGGCACAGGGGCCCTGGCTCCCTCTCACCTCCTCGCATGCACTCTCTCCTTCCACTGTGTTCTGGCCTCACGCATCCTCTTGCTGTTTCATGCACATGCCAAGCTTGTTGCTGCCTCAGGACTTGACAGTTGCTGCTACCTCTACACGAATGCTTTCCCCACTACTATTTATGGCTACTCCCTCATGACCCAGCTCAACTGTTACCTCCTAGAAAAGGCCTTTCATGATAACCCCATTTAAATTATTTCCCTCCCTCCTCAAGCCCCACCCATGACTCATTGTTCTGTGACTTTCCTAGCACTCTGCATACTTTGTACTTTTGGGAGTTCATGTATACTCGTGGCTGATTCATGTCAATGTATGGCAAAACGAATACAGTATTGTAAAGCAAAACAAACTAAAAAATAAAAATTAAAAAAAAATAATAAAGAAATGTCCTGGATTCCCTCCTCCATCAAATGTAGGAACACTGAGGGCTGGGGCTTTACATGGTTTCCTCATAGCAGTATCCTCACCCAGTGCCTGACAAATGATGATGATAAAAAATACTTGGGTGAATCACAAAATGACTGAAGGATGGCCAGCCCTCCTTGACTTGCTCTCTTCCTATCTGGGCAACACTCACACTCACTGAATAACCTTGGCCAGTTTCCTGGACCTCTTTGGGCCTCAGTGTTTCCACCAGGAGAATGAGGGATTTGGAAGAGAGCAAGGATTGGCAAATGCTCTTAAAGAGTCAGAGAGTAATTATTTTAGGCTTGTGGGCCATGTGGTCTCGTTGCAACTTCTCAACTCTGCCATTCTCATGCACAGCAGCCCTAGACAGCTTGTAAACCAAAGGACATGGTTGTATTCTAATAAAACTTTTTACAAGATCAGGAGGCCAGATTGTGGGTCACAGTTTTCTAACACCTGGACTAGAAGGCCACTGAAGACTTTCAGACCCTGGATATTTTAAAATCTTTATTGGTCATCTTCTAAGGAGCCCTGTTTGGCTTGGTTTCTTGGCTTCTGATGTCAAAAACCCCCATTCTGGTAGCATGTATGTTCAGGACCCTCAAAGAGATGCTAATGTGGAAAGGAATAATAGACCTGTGAGGACTGTATGGCCTACCAGCAGGTTACAATGTTTGAAGGCTTTCCTGAGATGGATACAAACATTCCTCTAAAAAGAGAGAAGATTGTGAAATTTGGGGACCGCCTTTGGAGAGTGTCTGGAGGATGCCTTTCCCAGGCTTTCTTCCTCTCTTTCCTGAAGACATATTTTATCTTCACCCTTACTGGGCCCCTGGACATTCAGTGTGTGTCTAACACTCCATTTCCCCTTAGAGGCACTGGTTTCCTACCCACAAGTGGGTCTTCTTTCTCCATTGCATTAAAAATCTCCTCGACAAAGAAGTTGATTTATTCCTTTTCCTGACATAATATCTCATATTGTTTTGGGCACATAGAAGTGCTGAATAAACATTCAAATTTATATCCTAGGACCCTTTGCCCTCTCTTCCCATCACGCATCATTCAAGAGGCTTGTCCTGCTGTTAGGATGGATCTCAGTGGCTTTTCTGTTTGTTGGATTCTGTTTTCTGTGTCGTCTGGGATCTGGGTTATCAGATACACATCGGTGTCATTTATAGTCAGGCCATGTGGCTGCAATGGTTAGATGGATATCCTCTGATACTGCGGGAGTCAGAGAGGCAGGCTGTTGCGTGGGAGGGAGTTGAAGCCCTGGCTGGAAATGGAAATGAAATGTGGAATGAAAACATCCTGGATTTGAGATACAGCTTTCCCACTAACTTGCTAGGAAATTTAAGCCACTTAACAAACCACTTAAGCAATCCAAAGCCTTGTTTTCTTAGTCTAAATGGGAGAGTAAAACTCTGGGGTTTTTTTTTTTTGTGTGTGTGTGTTTGTGAAGATGGAAGTGAAATGATTTATGTGAAGGCATTGGTAAAGAGGAAAGGACCATACTAACATAATAAAAATTAATAACAAGCTACCATAACCAACTAGGACCTATTATATAGCACAGGGAACTATCCTCAATAGTTTGTAATGAGAAACCTATATGTAGGTCAGGAAGCAACAGTTAGAACTGGACATGGAACAACAGACTGGTTCCAAATAGGAAAAGGAGTACGTCAAGACTGTATATTGCCACCTTGCTTATTTAACTTCTGTGCAGAGTACATCATAAGAAATGCTGGACTGGAAGAAACACCAGGTGGAATCAAGATTGCCGGGAGAAATATCAATAACCTCAGATATGCAGATTACACCACCCTTATGGCAGAAAGTGAGGAGGAACTAAAAAGCCTCTTGATGAAAGTGAAAGAGGAGAGTGAAAAAGTTGACTTAAAGCTCAACATTCAGAAAACGAAGATCATGGCATCTGGTCCCATCACTTCATGGGAAATAGATGGGGAAACAGTGGAAACAGTGTCAGGCTTTATTTTTTGGGACTCCAAAATTGCTGCAGATGGTGATTGCAGCCATGAAATTAAAAGATGCTTACTCCTTGGAAGGAAAGTTATGACCAACCTAGATAGCATATTGAAAAGCAGAGACATTACTTTGCCAACAAAGGTCCATCTAGTCAAGGCTATGGTTTTTCCTGTGGTCATGTATGGATGTGAGAGTTGGACTATGAAGAAAGCTGAGTGCCGAAGAATTGATGTTTTTGAACTGTGGTGTTGGAGAAGACTCTTGAGAGTCCCTTGGACTGCATGGAGATTCAACCAGTCCATCCTAAAGGAGATCAGCCCTGGGTGTCCTTTGGAAGGAATGATGCTAAAGCTGAAACTGATGCTAATACTGAAACTCCAGTACTTTGGCCACCTCATGCGAAGAGTTGACTCATTGGAAAAGACTCTGATGCTGGGAGGGATTGGGGGCAGGAGGAGAAGGGGATGACAGAGGATGAGATGGCTGAATGGCATCATCGACTCAATGGATGTGAGCTTGAGTGAACTCCTGGAGTTGGTGATGGACAGAGAGGCCTGGCGTGCTGCAATTCATGGGGTTGCAAAGAGTCGGACACAACTGAGTGACTGAACTAACTGAGAAGGGAAAAGAATACACACACACACACACACACACANGGGCAGGAGGAGAAGGGGACAACAGAGGATGAGATGGCTGGATGGCATCTCTGACTTGATGGACATGAGTCTGAGTGAACTCTGGGTGTTGGTGATGGACAGGGAGGCCTGGCGTGCTGCGATTCATGGGGTCGCAAAGAGTCGGACACGACTGAATGATTGAACTGAGATCGGATTGGCCAAAAAGCTCGTTCGGTTTTTTATGTAGGATGTTATGGAAAAACTTGAACTAATTTTTTGGTCAACCCAATAGATAAAAGGACCAAGTGGAGAACTCCTTGCGAAATGTTTATAACCACAGAGCAGTTCACAGGGGCCCCAGATGGAGCCCTGATGGACAAACCCTCAAGGGCCCTGTGTGCACAAACAGTGCAGACCCTGGGGAGAGGAGAGGCGATGGCCCGGAGGGGAGAGGAGACGCCGGGCAGACAGTTAACGGGAGCAGGCACAGTCGGGGCCCTGCAGGCTTAACAAAAGCCAGTGTGTTCTGGTCTGTACCCCGTTTCCTTCAAACGGTATTGCTGATTCTTCGAACATCCACGAAAGGGAGGTATTCTCATCTGAAAACCAAGGCTGGGAGAATTGGTTAACCTACGGTCAGCAGTTAATCACGGTGGTAGTTACGGTCGGGCCTCTGGAAACCCACAGGCGTGGGTTTGGCTCCTGATTGCCCTGAAGCCAGGGTGTCCTGGAGCCGGTTGCATCGCTTCTCTGAACTTTAATTGCTGCACCCATAACCCAGAGAGAGTGCTGGAGCACTGTGCCCGCGACCTGGGGCCGTGCAGGGTCAGTGGGGTCCCCTGTGGGCAGCAGCGCGCAGCGAGCGCTCAGCCGGAGTTGTGTGGTCTGTGGAGGCCTGAGCTGCCAGGTGGAAGTTGTCTGGTGTGAAGTTGCCTTTGAGAGTGGCGGTTTGGTTGAGATCTCAAGAGACCGCTCAGGTGGGGTGGGAGAGAGCTGCAGACAGGAGAGGCGCGGGAGGGGCCTGCTTTTTAAAGTAGCGTCTGCTGCCGCTCAGCTGTAGCGTCAGGAGAGGGGTGTGTGGAGAGGCGAGGAGGCGGGGAGGGCAGCCGGGGGCTGGACCACAGTCCTCTGCAGCTGAGGGTGAGCTCAGACTTCATCCTGTTGCCCGTGTGTGGGCCTGCTTGGATGCTTGGTTGTGTCCGGCTCTTTGTGACCCCATGGACTAGCCTGCCAAACTCCTCTGTCCGTGGGATTTCCCAGGCAAGAGTGCTGCAGTGGGTTGCCATTTCCTCCTCCAGGGGATCTTCGCAACCCCGGAATGGAAGCGCTCAGCCGGAGTTGTGTGGTCTGTGGAGGCCTGAGCTGCCAGGTGGAAGTTGTCTGGTGTGAAGTTGCCTTTGAGAGTGGCGGTTTGGTTGAGATCTCAAGAGACCGCTCAGGTGGGGTGGGAGAGAGCTGCAGACAGGAGAGGCGCGGGAGGGGCCTGCTTTTTAAAGTAGCGTCTGCTGCCGCTCAGCTGTAGCGTCAGGAGAGGGGTGTGTGGAGAGGCGAGGAGGTGGGGAGGGCAGCCGGGGGCTGGACCACATCCTCTGCAGCTGAGGGTGAGCTCAGACTTCATCCTGTTGCCCGTGTGTGGGCCTGCTTGGATGCTTGGTTGTGTCCGGCTCTTTGTGACCCCATGGACTAGCCTGCCAAACTCCTCTGTCCGTGGGATTTCCCAGGCAAGAGTGCTGCAGTGGGTTGCCATTTCCTCCTCCAGGGGATCTTCGCAACCCCAGAATGGAACCCACATCTCTTGTGTCTCCTGCATGGCAGTCAGGTTCTTTACCACTGGCACTACCTGGGAAGCCTCTTTTTTGGCTGTGGGAGCTGTTAAGCGGTTTTGAGCAGGCAGGGAACCAGAAGCCTGCAGAAGGAGCTGTTCTTTGAGGGACATGGGTGCTGAGTCCATATGGAACAGTGGTGCTGCCAGCGAGTTGGTGTGTTCTAAGAAATTGATGCATTCAACCCAGATGGATTTAACAAAAGCACACCAGCGATGTGATGCAAAGGACCAAACCTCGCCCACCGTGGAGTCTAGATCCCTGTTTCTTGAGAGGGCCTTCTAGACAGAAAAGTGGGTGAGTGCTTGCTTGGGCAAGTGCTGTGCAAATGGGGAAAGTAGCTAATGTAAGCTTGGTTAGGAGCAGAGTGAGTGGCCCAGTGAAGCCTTCTCGGAGGGGTGACCCTTGGGCTGAGACTGGAAGGATGGTTTCCTGAAGAGCACGGACAGGTGTTTCAGGCAGAAAGGGGCACACAGGCCGGACCCCACGGGAGGAAGGGACAGGCTGTGGTCCGGGACAGGACAGGAGAGGCCAGCAGGGCTGGAGAGCCGTGCCATGGGGGAGGAGGTGCGAGACGGTGTGGGGAGCAGTCACGAGCCTGATGGGGCAGGGTCTCCGGTTCATTCTGGTTCTGCTTTCTCCTCCCCTGGATCATTCCAATCAGCATAAGCCCGTAGCGTATTATTTCTCATCTTAAAAAAAACCCAGACCTCCTGGGGTCCCAATACCTCTTCACACCTGTTGTATTTCTTTGCTTCCTTTCATAGTAGAACTCACCAAGATTTCTCCTGGCTGTCTCCAGTGTAAACTAATTTCCCTCCTCTCATCCTTCCTTTTTCTCAAAGCTTTTAGTTTTAAGAAACTGTTCATACCTAGAGGTGTAAGAATAGTTCAGTGCACCTCAAAATGCACCCTTCACCCATATTCAGTAGTTATTTTTTTGACCACATTTGCTTTGAGCCTTTTTCTATATATATATGCTTTTTCCCCCCGATCTATTTGAAAGTAAATTGCATGACATTCTACCTGTAAATACCTCTTCACAGATCTTCTTAAAATCAAGGATATTCTCTTTCAAAACCACAATATAGTGATCAAGGGCAGGAAATTTAACATTGAAAATATAACCCATATTCACATTTTACCCATAGTTCCCGAAATGTGCTTTTTAAACATTTATGTGCAGTGAGAGTCACTCTTTTTGATGTATAGCTCTTAATTCTGATAAATGCATACAGGTGTGTGCCCGCCGCTGCCGTGAGGCTGTAATCTAGTCCCAGCCCGCACCGTGCCCCGTGCCCCTCGCGGCCTGTGCTTCCCCCACGCCCAGCCCTGGCGTGGCTGGTCCGCCTTCTGTCCTCGGAGCTGTGTCTTTTCCCACGGTGCCAGATCAGTGGGAACAGCAGCAGATAGGTCCGGCCTCCTTCACTCAAGCGCTGATTTTGGAAGTCGGTCACGGCGTTGTTTCGGCAGTCAGTTTCCTCGCACTTCTGTGGGGAACACTACGGAATGAGTGTGCCATGGTTTGTTTATCCATTCACCAGTTGAAGAGCTGGTGAACAACCAGCTGTTCCGGTTCTTAGTGATTTGCATTGGCATAAAGTGATTTTTACATTGGATTGGCATGACGGCTTGAATGCGAACCTAAGCTCTCACTGCTCTTCAGAGGAGAATTGCTGGGCTGAGTGGTGTGTGTTTAACTTTGTAAGAGATGTCCAAGCTCTTTCCCTAATTGCACCTTTGTATGTCCCCAGCAGCCGCATGTGAGAGTTCCTCTAACCTTGTAGCAGTTGGTATTGCGCCTGATTTCATTTCAGCGTTTCTGGCGTGTGCCGTGGCATCTCACTGTGGTTCTGATGGGTGTTTCCATCGTGATGTTCAGCATCTTGCTGTGTGCTCGCTGGCTGCCTGTGAAGCCTCTGACGGCATGGTCACGTCTTTGGCCCAGGTTTAAGATACTCATTTCCTGTCATCTTTTTATTTCTGAATTGACGTATACTTGGCTTGTTACATTAATCTCAGGTGTACAGCGTCGTGATACAGCATTTGTATCCATTGCAAAATGATCACCACAGTAACTCTGGTTACCGTCTATCACCACACAAAGTCACAAGACTTGTTTTTTGTGATGAGAACTTTTAAGATTTATTCTTAGCAGCTTTCAGATGCGCAGCACAGCGTCGCTGGCCGCCCTCCCTGTGCTGGACATCGAGTCCCTGTGACTCACTCGTTTGACAGCCTCTTCAGCCCGGTACCCATTCTGCCCTCCCCTCTGGCAGCCCCGCCTGTTCTGTGTGTATGAGTTTCGTTCACTCTTTTTTTTGAAACTTCACATATAAGTGAAATCACACAGTATTTGTCTTTCTCTGTCTTATTTCACTTGCAT
Source organism: Aepyceros melampus (assembly GCA_006408695.1). Lineage (NCBI taxonomy): Eukaryota > Metazoa > Chordata > Mammalia > Artiodactyla > Bovidae > Aepyceros > Aepyceros melampus. The sequence goes on from SJXQ01012837.1 coordinate 58,599, forward strand.
AATACCCTCAAGGTCTGTCTGCATCATCACAAATGGCAAACTTTCATCCTTTTTAATAGTTGAGTACTGTTCCATTGCACACGCATGCACACGCACACGCACACACACGCATTTCTCTATTCATTTGTCCACACTTCTCCCCACCTGCTTTTTTCAAAATAGACCCAAGGCCTCTAGATGTGTGGTGTGTCGTAGCCTGCCGCTCTGGCTGAAGCTCCAGGGCAGGTGACCGGGCCTTTGACAGGAAGCCTGGGTGTGTGTTCCAGCCTGAGGTCTGTGCGGTGCCCTGCGGGTGGCATCCTGCCAAGAAATGCCTTTGATGGTGTCAGGCCCCTGAGGCCTGGAAATGCGAGCCCCCTTGGGCACCAGGGCCAGGCGCGCAGGGGATGTCACCTGTGGGGGCTAAGTGTGCCCACCAGCGTTAGCAGGGCCTCGGGGCAGTTGAGGCTGGGCACGCCTGCCAGCCTCAGCGGGGTAGCATGGAGGCGAGGCCTGTCTCCTGGAGCTCGCGGGGTGGAGAGGGCGTCCACCTGGGCTGCTGGCTGGTGCCCGGGGTCCTGAGGCAAGTGAGGCTGCCCGCAAGCCCTTTCAGAGTGGATTCTCTGGCTACACAGTTACCCTGTCCGTCCTACTTCAAGCATCTCCCTCCCTTCCTGTCCTGGAACACAAGGGGACTCTCCTTTATTCTGGGGGCACCTCTTCCATGTTCACAGTTGGGCCCCTGCTCCAGCTGGCACTGTTTCTGTGCCACGCCACGGGGCCCCTCCTCACCCCACGAGTCTCCGCCAGCCCTCTCGGCCCAGCAAAGCCCGACATCCTTTTTGCATACATGTATGTCTCAGGCTTAGCGTGACCCCCCCCAAAATAAAAGGAAAACATGTTAAAAAAAGAGTGGCTTCTCCACTCTGTCTGGGATGTGTGTTCTGTTGGTGTTCAAAGCCAGCTGCAGTGGGCGTCTGTCTGCGGGGCAGGCCCCAGGGTTGGGGTGCCCAGTGTGGGATACAGACCCCTCTCTCCTCGGAGAGAAGCACCATTCTTGTGAGGTCCCCTACGGTGGGTCTCTGGGCCGGGGATGGGATTTGGGTGAGACAGCGTCTCTGCCTCTTTCATCCTTTGTTGTTGAGGAGCAGCTGAGCTAGTTTTCAGAGGGAGTTCTCCCGTGTGCAGCTGTAGGTTTGGTGTGTCCCGTGGGAAAGGGTGAGCTTGGCGTCTTCCTATACTACCCTCTTGAGCCACCTCCACCTCTTTTCTGATTATTGATCTTTCGATAGCTCTTAATATTCTGGACACAAGTCCTATGTCAGAAATTTGACTTGCAAATACAATTGACCCCTGAACAACACGGAGGTCAGAGACACCGACCCCTGCACAGTTGAAACTCTGCATGTAGCTTTACAGTTGGTCCTCTGTATCCACCTTTCTGCATCTTTGGATTCAACCGTGGGTAGCATAGTATTGTGCGTATTATTGAAAAACCCTGCATGTGAGTGGACCTGTGCAGGTCAGAGTTTCTCTATCATTCAAGGGTAAACTGTATTTTCTACCATCCTGTGGCTTGTCTTTTGAGTTTTCATGAATAGCATTTTTCAAAAAGCAGGCGTTTTTAATTCTGATGAAGTCTAGGGTACAAATGTTTCCTTTCATGGGCTCTGCTTTTGATGTAGTGTCTGAGAACACTTTAGATGTTCTTAGATAAAGTCATAGAGATTTTCTCTTTTGTTTTCTCCTGTAAGTCTTACAGGTTTTTTTTTTGTTGTTGTTTTATAATTATGGTTTACATAATTCATTCTGAGTTAATGTTTGTATTAGAGGTGAAGAATGGGTTGAGGGTTTTTTTAAAACCTCTCAGAGGGACTCCATTTTTTCCAGCATCGTTTGTTGAATAGACTGCCTTTCATCACTGAAATGTCCTTGCATCTTTGTCGCAATCACTTGGCTATATTTGTCCCAGTCTGTTCCTGGGTGGTGGTTTTCACTGATCTGAGTGCCCATCCTTTTACCAATACTGTACTTTTTGATTATTACAGGTTTATAGTAGTTCTTGGAATCACATCGTATAAGTCTTCCAACTTTGTTCTTCTTTTTCAGAATTATTTTGACTATTGTAGTTTCTTTGTCTTCCTATATAAATTTTAGAACCATCTCGTTGATGTCTAAAACAAAAATCCTACTGGGATTTTGAGTGAGTGAGTGAAAGTCGCTAAGTTGTGTCCATCTCTTTGTGACCCCATGGACCGTAGCCCGCCAGTCTTCTCTGTGCATGGAATTCTCCAGGCCAGAATACTGGAGTGGGTAGCTGTTGCCTTCTCCAGGAGATCTCCCCGACCCAGGGACTGAACCCACGTCTCCAGAACTGCAGGCGGATTCTTTACCGTCTTAGCCCCAGGGAAGCTTGATTTTGATTGGGATTAAATCTAAAGATTGATTTAGGGAGAATTAACATCCTAATGATATTGAATCTTCGAATCCATGAACACAGCATATCTTTTATTTATTTTAGGTTTTCTTTGATTTCTTTCATCAGTGTTTGCAGTTGTTAGCATATTGTATTCAGTATAACATGTTTTGTTAGATTTATCCCAAACTATTTCAGAGTTTTTGATGTTATTGTAAAAAATTTTGATTTCCAGCTGTTTATTGCTAGCTTATAAAATACAGTTGATTTTTAAAATATTAAACTTATGTCCTGGGAGTTGTCCACGCCCAGTTATTACTACTAGGATATTTTTTTGTAAGTTCTTTGGGATTTTCTATAGACAATTGTGTGTTCTGCAAACAGGAACCATTTTATTTATTCTTTTCCAGTTTATATGCTCTTTATTTCATAATTTCCTTGCCTTATAGTACTACTGGCTAGAACTTCCAGTTAATTGAGTGGTGAGAATTGACCTCTGTCTTACTCCTGATCTTAGGAGGAAAACTTAAGTATATTATTTGTAGGGTTTTGTTTTTTTTGGAGATGCCTTTTTTTAGGTTAAGAAGATTCTCTTTTATCCCCTAGTAGTTGAGAGTTTTTATTATAAGTTTATGTTGAATTTTATCCAATTTTTTTTTCATCCACTGAGATGGTCATGTAGTTTTTCTTCTTTCTTCTGTCAGTAGGTTGAATTATATTAATTTAAAAACCTTAAACCAGCTTTACATTTCTGGGAGAGAAGCCCCATTTAGTTGATGAGTATTGGGAAGATCCCCTGGAGAAGGAAATCGCAACGCTCTACAGTATTCTTGCCTGGGAATTCCCATGGACAGAGGAGCCTGGAGGGCCACAGCCCATGGGGTTGCAAAGGGTTGGACATGGACACAGCTTAGCGGCCAACGAACAAAAATTAACAGATTATTCTTTTTATATGTCGCTGAGTTGCTGATTATATTCTTTGCAGCCAAAGATGGAGAAGCTCTTGTCTTTGTTGACTTCTCCAAAGATGGAGAAGTCAACAAAGACAAGACCAGGAGCTGACTGTGGCTCAGATCATGAACTCCTGATTGCCAAATTCAGACTTAAATTGAAGAAAGTGGGCAGCACCACTAGACCATTCAGGTATGACCTAAATCAAATCCCTTATGATTATACAGTGGAAGTGAGAAATAGATTTAAGGGTCTAGATCTGATAGATAGAGTGCCTGATGAACTATGGAATGAGGTTTGTGACATTGTACAGGAGACAGGGATCAAGACCATCCCCATGGAAAAGAAATGCAAAAAGGCAAAATGGCTGTCTGGGGAGGCCTTACAAATAGCTGTGAAAAGAAGAGANAGAAGGCCACTGAAGACTTTCAGACCCTGGATATTTTAAAATCTTTATTGGTCATCTTCTAAGGAGCCCTGTTTGGCTTGGTTTCTTGGCTTCTGATGTCAAAAACCCCCATTCTGGTAGCATGTATGTTCAGGACCCTCAAAGAGATGCTAATGTGGAAAGGAATAATAGACCTGTGAGGACTGTATGGCCTACCAGCAGGTTACAATGTTTGAAGGCTTTCCTGAGATGGATACAAACATTCCTCTAAAAAGAGAGAAGATTGTGAAATTTGGGGACCGCCTTTGGAGAGTGTCTGGAGGATGCCTTTCCCAGGCTTTCTTCCTCTCTTTCCTGAAGACATATTTTATCTTCACCCTTACTGGGCCCCTGGACATTCAGTGTGTGTCTAACACTCCATTTCCCCTTAGAGGCACTGGTTTCCTACCCACAAGTGGGTCTTCTTTCTCCATTGCATTAAAAATCTCCTCGACAAAGAAGTTGATTTATTCCTTTTCCTGACATAATATCTCATATTGTTTTGGGCACATAGAAGTGCTGAATAAACATTCAAATTTATATCCTAGGACCCTTTGCCCTCTCTTCCCATCACGCATCATTCAAGAGGCTTGTCCTGCTGTTAGGATGGATCTCAGTGGCTTTTCTGTTTGTTGGATTCTGTTTTCTGTGTCGTCTGGGATCTGGGTTATCAGATACACATCGGTGTCATTTATAGTCAGGCCATGTGGCTGCAATGGTTAGATGGATATCCTCTGATACTGCGGGAGTCAGAGAGGCAGGCTGTTGCGTGGGAGGGAGTTGAAGCCCTGGCTGGAAATGGAAATGAAATGTGGAATGAAAACATCCTGGATTTGAGATACAGCTTTCCCACTAACTTGCTGAGGAAATTTAAGCCACTTAACAAACCACTTAAGCAATCCAAAGCCTTGTTTTCTTAGTCTAAATGGGAGAGTAAAACTCTGGGGTTTTTTTTTTTTGTGTGTGTGTGTTTGTGAAGATGGAAGTGAAATGATTTATGTGAAGGCATTGGTAAAGAGGAAAGGACCATACTAACATAATAAAAATTAATAACAAGCTACCATAACCAACTAGGACCTATTATATAGCACAGGGAACTATCCTCAATAGTTTGTAATGAGAAACCTATATGTAGGTCAGGAAGCAACAGTTAGAACTGGACATGGAACAACAGACTGGTTCCAAATAGGAAAAGGAGTACGTCAAGACTGTATATTGCCACCTTGCTTATTTAACTTCTGTGCAGAGTACATCATAAGAAATGCTGGACTGGAAGAAACACCAGGTGGAATCAAGATTGCCGGGAGAAATATCAATAACCTCAGATATGCAGATTACACCACCCTTATGGCAGAAAGTGAGGAGGAACTAAAAAGCCTCTTGATGAAAGTGAAAGAGGAGAGTGAAAAAGTTGACTTAAAGCTCAACATTCAGAAAACGAAGATCATGGCATCTGGTCCCATCACTTCATGGGAAATAGATGGGGAAACAGTGGAAACAGTGTCAGGCTTTATTTTTTGGGACTCCAAAATTGCTGCAGATGGTGATTGCAGCCATGAAATTAAAAGATGCTTACTCCTTGGAAGGAAAGTTATGACCAACCTAGATAGCATATTGAAAAGCAGAGACATTACTTTGCCAACAAAGGTCCATCTAGTCAAGGCTATGGTTTTTCCTGTGGTCATGTATGGATGTGAGAGTTGGACTATGAAGAAAGCTGAGTGCCGAAGAATTGATGTTTTTGAACTGTGGTGTTGGAGAAGACTCTTGAGAGTCCCTTGGACTGCATGGAGATTCAACCAGTCCATCCTAAAGGAGATCAGCCCTGGGTGTCCTTTGGAAGGAATGATGCTAAAGCTGAAACTGATGCTAATACTGAAACTCCAGTACTTTGGCCACCTCATGCGAAGAGTTGACTCATTGGAAAAGACTCTGATGCTGGGAGGGATTGGGGGCAGGAGGAGAAGGGGTGACAGAGGATGAGATGGCTGAATGGCATCATCGACTCAATGGATGTGAGCTTGAGTGAACTCCTGGAGTTGGTGATGGACAGAGAGGCCTGGCGTGCTGCAATTCATGGGGTTGCAAAGAGTCGGACACAACTGAGTGACTGAACTAACTGAGAAGGGAAAAGAATACACACACACACACACACACACACATATATATAAATGTGCATATAAACAATTGTCATGGTGTATACCTGAAATTAACATGGTATTGTAAATCAACTATACTTCAATTAAAATCAAAACAAATAAAAAACAAGCCACTATCCTCTCTCACCTCCTAACTGGCCACCCTGTTTCCACCCTTGCCCCCCGAGTCTGCTGTCCAAGTGGCATCTAAAGTGATCTGTAAATGAGAGTGGGATCTTAGATCTTGCTGCTCCTCTGTTAAGTCCCCAAGGGCTCTCATCTTACTCAAAGCTCAAGTCCTGAAAATGACTGATAAGGCCCCACCTCCCTTGGCTCTGTGGCATCTGGCCTCATGTCCCACCCTTCTCCACCATAGCCACAGTCTTCTTGTTCCTGCCTCAGGGCCTTGCTCATCTTGATACCTGGTATGTTCTTTCCCTAGAACAACATGAATCTCTGTGTCTCTTGCTTTAGGATTTTACCCAAAGCTCACTTTTCTTTCTCAATGAGGCCTTCCCAGGCCATTTTCTTTTAAAAATTCCATCCTATCCCCCTTGCCTGCTTTGATCTTTGTCTGCAGCACGTACTACAAGCTAACATAATATTTATATTACTTGTTCTGTCTCTGTTCATATATGGAGTAGACGCCTCATGAGGGCAGGGATTTTCATATTTATGTATTCACTGCTGTATTTCCAGGGTTAAGCACTTTGCTTGATACATAGTGGATGCTTAATAAATATTTGTCAAGTGAATAACAGAAGTTATAATTTCATTAGCCCAATGAGGCTGCCTGCTGGGACACACAACTCTATAGCATTCATTGATTGATATGCATTCACTCATTTTCTATACTTGGTTCCAATTAATGCTAACTTTTTCCCACTGAGATCTTTGGAAACAGAATACAGTTAAGTCTTCTACATATTAACCTTTAAGTTGTGGACTTTCAAAGCAGCAAATGGGCTACCACCATCACTGAATCATTTTTTTCAAGAGGGTACGTTTATCGAATCCAGCAAGGAACCAGAACCTGTGTCATCAGCATCAGACATGAGTCAAATTGCAGCTTGCCCTCCATCTCCTATTGCTCACAGTCCTTCAGCTCTACCAGCTTCCACTTTCTTTCCCTCCTCCAATTAATAACTCTTCTTGCCTGCTCACTTGATGCCAACTGTAGTACTGTACTACTGTATTTTTCAAGGTGTGGTACTATAAGATTAAAAATGTTTGCTTTATTTTTCGTGTTTGTTTTTATGTGCTACTAAACCTATTACAGTACAGTGCTGTATAGCTGTTTGTGTTAGTTTGGTACCTAGGGTAACTTTGTTGGCCTTACAAACAAAACTGGACTTACGAACATGCTCTCAGAATGGAACTCATTCATATGCAGGGGACTTGCTGTATTAAAGTGATTAAGTCAGAAAGAGAAAAATATTGTGTGTGTGTGTGTGTATATATATATATATATGGAATCTATAAAAATGGTACTGATGAACCGATTTGCAAGGAAGGAATGGAGACACAGATGCAGAGAATGGACTTGTGGACTAAACAGGGAAAGGAGAGGGCGGGACGAATTGAGAGAGGAGTATTGACATTTGTATACCACCATGTGTGAAACAGACCGCTAGTGGGGAGCTGTTGTGTAACACCGGGAGCCCAGCCTGGCTCCCTGTATATAAAGGGAGAGTTATGACTGACTTCGTGTTGTTGTATGGTGGAAACCAACACAACAATGTAAAGCAATTATCCTCCAGTTAAAAAATTTAAGAAAATGATTAAGTGGGTGGGTTTAGTAATCAGACAAAGGTCAAGACTGGTGTTTACTTTTCACTATGTGTGTGAAAGTGAAGTAAAAGTGTTAGCTGTTCAGCGTATCCAACTCTTTGCAACCCCACGGGCTGTAGCCTGCTAGGCTCCTCTGTCCGTGGAATTCACCAGGCAAGAATACTGGACGGGTTGCCATTCCCTTCTCTAGAGGAATCTTCCTGACCCAGAGATTGAACCAGGGTCTCCTGCATTGAAGGCGGATTCTTTACCGCCTGAGCACCAGGGAAGTCCCACTATCTGTGTGGGGTTCAACAGATAATCTGCCTCTCGGAACCTGAATTTCTCAACTGCAAAATGATCATTTCTACTTAGTAAGATTGTTGTGAGGATGAAATGGGGCTTATTATTTGTGAAAAGTGTTTAGACACATCTTTAGTCTGTTGTATTATAAGTTGTTGGCTAATGGTTGTTATGTCAGTAATGCTGTAATAATATCAGCATCCTCTAAGAGTGCATAGGAACAAGCGTAATTTTAACAGCCACTCTTTTTGTGTGAATTTGCTCAGAATTGTTCCAAATAAGTCTCTCGCCTCTGAATTTTCTATCATTTTCCTGCTATTTAAAAAAGTATGTCGTTTCCCCTTTTCCTCCTCCTGTCCACCCTCTTCATTTTTCCTCAACTCCAGGAAACCTGTGTTTTCATCCTTCTATGCCACTCATGGGCCCTGGGCCTTGATTCCAGTCACTTTGCTACCGTAAGCCTCATCAGTGCCATGGGGCTGAAATCTGTGCCCTGCCAGCCTCCCTGACACACTGAGAGGACAAATGGAGAAGATGAATGTGAGCAGTGAAACACAGCAAGCCCAACAGGTAACAGGCCTGCTCCTCATTTTTATAACCACTTCCCAGCTACGGGAGTTGTGAATGCCCAGCCAAGCCTCTCTGTTCTTGCCCATCTGGGGGAATTAGATGCAGTGTGTGCACAATGGGAACAGCTTGCTTTTTTTGTCTCTGATTTTGTGGGTTTATTATGATCGATGCCTCCCTGAAGCCAATTTTGAGTTTATCTTTGGAGAACTGTTTTCAAGAGTGTTGCATGGGGGATGATGTTTAGTTCAGCACAATATTTAATCTGAATTATTGATGTGACTTGAACCTGGCATTTTGGATCTGTTTAAGCCTTGTGAAAGCTTGAAGATTTTTCGGCATTGTGAAGCCTCTAATTAACTATCTAGCCAGAGGTTTTCTGCATCCAGTAAACATGATGTAATTCTATTATGATAGTTCTCTGGAGAAGTCAACTGTATCCATGGTGCTGAACTGGAAAATTCATCAGCCAGGAGAGAGTGGTGGTGAACAGAGGCCCAGAGATGGCATTTAGGGGCGGGGAGTCCAGCTGGTTCCCTTTCTCCTGGTTTCCTTTGTCTGTGGGGCCCTGCAGAGTTCAGAACTTCAGTCCTCTGTCCCATTAGATTTAAAATATTAGAATGGAAAACAAAACAACCCTGTTGGCAATTAGCTAGTTCAGGGATGGTGAATGGGTTTCTTTTCATGTTCTAGTAGGTGGTGTTTGCCTGAAATAAATCCTTAAGGATTTATTTATTGAGTTCATACTGCTTTATTTAGCAATTTATTTCATACTTACCATGCTCCAGGCACTTTTGTAGGCCCCTCCATTTGGGTTAACTTAATTCTAGTAATAATGTGATGAGGCAGATACCATTAATAATCCCTTCTCTACAGATGAGAAAACTGAACTACCTTGCTTCAGATCACATGGCTTATAAGATGTAGATCTGGACTCAAGCCCATAACGTCAATTCCATTGAGCTCTAGTAGCATGGATGAGGGAGCCTGGAAGGCTGTAGTCTATGGGGTCACTGAGGGTTGGACATAACTGAGCGATTTCCCTTTCACTTTACACTTCCATGCATTGGAGAAGGAAATGGCAACCCACACCAGTGTTCTTGCCTGGAGAATCCCAGGGACGGGGGAGCCTGGTGGGCTCTGTCTATGGGGTCACACAGAGTTGGACACGACTGAAGTGACTTAGCAGCAGCAGCAGCAGCAGCAGCAGCAGTATTGTGTTGTGCTTGGACCCAAGTCTGACGTGTGATGAAACCTGGATGAATCTGGCTTGGGCAGATCTGCTGCTGTTGTCAGTGGAAGTTGTGATAGATAACTGTGCATTTTCTAGCACAAGAGATAGTTAAGAAACACACTCCCCCCTTTGCTCGGCTACACTCTGCTCATCCTTTAGATCCAGCTTACAGTTCATTCAAGAAGGGCTTTACCTGATCTATCCAGCCATCCTCCTGGTCCTGAACAGGTGCCCTCATTATGATCTCCCAAGACATCCTTTGTTCTTTCTTTTTTATATCTGCCTCATTTTGTAGTATTTCATATGTGTTTGTGTGATCCTTTGTGAAACACCTGTCTCTTCCACCTGTCTGTAAGTTTGCTGCTGTGTCCCCAGAGCCTGCAAGATGGCAAGCACTCAGTTGTTAGATGAACAGCTTGGTTGGCTAAGTAACCAGGGTACCCTAGAGTAGTGCTTTTTAAACTGTGGGTCATGACCCCCTTTGTTGTTCAGTCACCCAGTTGCGTCCTACTCTTTGTGACCCCATGGATTGCAGCATGCCAGGCCTCCCTGTCCTTCACTATCTCCCAGAGTCTTCTCAGACTCATGTCCTTTGAGTCAATTAGGCCATCTAACCATCTCATCCTCTGTTGCCCCCTTCTCCTCCTACCTTCAGTCTTTCCCAGCATCAGTGTCTTTTCCAGTGAGTCAGCTTTACGCATCAGATGGCCAAAGTATTGGAGCTTCAGCATCAGTCCTTCCAATGAATATGCAAGGTCAATTTCCTTTAGGATTGACTGCTTTGATCTCCTTGCTGTCGAAGGACTCTCAAGAGTCTTCTCCAGCTCCACAGTTCAAAAGCATAAATTCTTTGACTCTCAGCCTTCTTTATGGTTCAACTCTCACATCTGTACATGACCCCTTAGTGATTCTTGAAATCCATTTTGTGGCTCTTGATAGCATTTGTGAGTGAAAGTAGCTTAGTCATGTCTGATTCTTTACAACCCCATGGACTATACAGTCCGTGGAATTCTCCAGGTGAGAATACTGGAGTGGGTAGCCTTTCCCTTCTCCAGTGGATCTTCCCAACCAGGGATCAAACCCAGGTCTCTCTCATTGCAGACAGGTTCTTTACCAGCTGAGCCACAAGGGAAGCCCAATGATAGCATTTAAATTCAAGAGAAAGAAGAGCAAGTATCAGAATACTTCACATTGGAAATGATAAATATTGTGAACCTTTCACTATAGCTGTGTACACTGGGTCAGTCAGTCAGTTCAGTTGCTCAGTTGTGTCTGACTCTTTGCGACTCCATGGACTGCAATACGCCAGGCTTCCCTGTCCATCACCAACTCCTGGAGCTTGCTTAAACTCATGTCTATTGAGTTGGTGATACCATCCAACTATCTCATTCTCTGTCATCCCCCTTTCCTGCCTTCAATCTTTCCCAGTATCAGGGTCTTTTCCAATGAGTCAGTTCATTGTATCAGTTCTTACACTGGGTAGGATGTAAATATATTTCTGTGCATTCTAGCCAGAGATTTTTGAAAGCCCTGGCCTAAAGTGGGTTCCTCCATGGGATGGGGAGTGAGACTGGGTGACCTCTGAGGTTTCTTCTTGCTGATGCTAGGCCACCTACAGGTCAGGCAAGAGGTTTTGGAGCCCAGGGCTTGTTCCTCTCCATCTGATGCATTATATTTTTCAAGGCAATTTGATTATGCCTGGGTGATTTGGAGGCAATCTCTCGCTTGTTCAATTAAACTCGTGCTTGCTTTTCAGTCTGCTAAATGAAGCCTTTGATCACAGTTGAGAATTCACTGTTTCCATTGGTATTACAGTTCTAAATTTGCCCATTTTCAACAGCCGCTGATTCTAATTGAAATGGAAAGGCTGTATTTTTTTCCCCTTTGGGGTTTAATTGTGTTTTTCTCCTTATGTATTACCAACTGCTGGTCTCAAAGTGGGTATGATTGGAGAAAAAGGTGACAGCTTTTCTAGGGGGCAAGTTACAGCATTGAGGACCTGATGTCTCTACGACAGAGGACTAAAACAAAAACAAACCAGATTTTGTTTTCTTTCTTTAAAATTGATGTGTCTTAGTGGTGGGAGAAGGAATGATGACCCATTCCAGTACTCTTGCCTGGAAAATCCCATGGGTAGGCTGGTAGGCTGCAGTCCATGGGGTCGCGAAGAGTCGGACATGACTGAGCAACTTCACTTTCACTTTTCACTTTCATGCACTGGAGAAGGAAATGGGACCCCACTCCAGTGTTCTTGCCTGGAGAATCCCAGGGACGGGGGAGCCTGGTGTGCTGCCATCTATGGAGTCGCACAGAGTCGGACATGACTGAAGTGACTTAGCAGCAGCCTTAGTGATAGATTGAGAACATTCCTGGACATGCTTTGGATCTTATTTACTTGTGTCTCTACAGTGTTGGTACTCAAAGTGTGGTTAATGAATCAACATATCAGCATTATCTTAGAGCATGGCAGAAATAGAGACCTGCTGCATTTGGGTCTGTGCAGGTCCTGTGGGTGATTCCTGAGCACATTTCAGTTTGAGAAGTGTGGTCCTGCAACACCCAGTGTGTGGTGGGCATAAGTGAATAAATGATTGAACTGTTGAGAAGTTGTTGGATGAAATGTGGGAATTGTTCTGCAGTCAGGAAGTTAGGTTGGTGTATTAGGAGCCTTGAGAGAGACAAAATCAATAGGATGTATATTTTTATCTGTCTATCAAGACCCACACACACATACACGCACACAAAGAATTTTATTTTAGGAACTTGGCTTGTATGATTGTGGAGACTTGGCAGGTTCAAAATCTGATGTAGAGACTGGCAGATGGAGACTCAGGAAAGAGTTGCAGTTGAAGACTAAAGGCAGTTTCCTGGTGCTTCAGGAAGATCAGTGTCAAAGATTGTCTTCGTCAGTCTGGGCTGCTCTCACTGAATGCCATAGGGACTTCCCTGGTGGTTCTGTGGTTAGGACTTTACCTTCCATTTCAGGGTGTGTGGGTTTGATCCCTGGTCAGAGAGGCAAGATCCCACATGCCTCAAGGCCAAAAAACCAAAACTTAAAGCAGAAGCAATATTGTAACAGAATCAATAAAGACTTTAAAAATTGTCCACATTAAAAAAAAAAACCCTTAGCTAATAAAAAGAATGCTACAGATTGGGTGGTTTATCAGTAAGAGAAATTTATCCCCGACAGTTCTGGAGGCTATAAATGGCAGATCAGGCTGCCAGCATGGTCAAGTTCTGGTAAGGGTCCCTTTCTTTTTTGCTGACTACTATCCTCTGCTGTATTCTCACATCCCTATGGAGCAGAAAGAGAAGAAGCAAGTGCTCTTGTGACTCTTATAAGGGCACTAGTCCCATTCATGAGGATGCTACCCTCTTGACCTCAGTTCAGTTCAGTTGCTCAGTCGTATCCAACTCTTTGTGACCCCATGGACTGAAGCATGCCAGACTTCCCTGTCCCTCACCAACTTGCGGAGTTTGCTCAAACTCATGTCCATCAAGTTAGTGATGCCATCCAACCATCTCATCCTCTGTCATCCCCTTCTCCTCCTGCCTTCAGTCTTTCCCAGCATCAGGGTCTTTTCCAAATGAGTCAGTTCTTCACATCAGGCAGCCAAAGTCTTGGAGTTTCAGCTTCATCAGTCCTTCCAGTGAACACCCAGGACTGATTTCCTTTAGGATGGACTGGCTGGATCTCCTTGCAATCCAAGGGACCCTTAAGAGTCTTCTCCAAAACCAAAATTCAAAAACATCAATTCTTCAGCACTCAGCTTTCTTTATGGTCCAACTGTCACATCCATACGTGACTACTGGAAAAACCATAGCTTTGACTAGACAGACCTTTGTTGGCAAAGTAATATCTTTGCTTTTTAATATGATATCTAGATTGGCCATAACTTTTATTCCAAGGAGCAAGTGTCTTTTAATTTCATGACTGCATTCTCTTGACCTCATAGAATCCTAATTACCTCCCAAAGCCCAACTTTAACATTACCTCACTGGGGGATAGAGATTCAAGATAAGAAATTTTTTATAGAGGGGACACAACCATTCAGTCTACAACACAGATGAAGTCTGAAGGTTGTCTGCTGAAAAAATTCCTTTTGCTAGGGGGAGATCAGTCTATTGTTCTGTCAAGACTTCAACTTTTCCACCCACATAATGAAACTCAATCTGCTTTACACAAAATCCACCAATTTCAACGTAAATCTCAGCCATAAATACTGTCACAGAAACATCTAGAATCATATTTAAAGCGATACTGGTACTGTGGCCACAGCAAGTTCATATATGAAGTTGACCACCACAGTTGGTTTTGGGAAGAAATTATGATAAATGACAGGAAGAGAGATCATCCCACATCACAGGAGATGTTATTTCCCAGGATTTATCTCTTTTATCAAGGAATATGTTCCTGTATTCTGGAGCTTAGACTTTATTCAAAAAGCCTGATGAGAAGAGCCAGACTTCAAGAAGAGTAGCCCCAGCAGACCTAGGGGATGCCTGGTTGACTTGGTGCTCAGACTGTTGGTTCTGAAGGCAGACCACTGGCCCATCCTTCTCTGTCATTTGCTAGCTTTGTGATCCTGGGCAAACCTCTTAACTCTTGGGCCTCAGTTTCCTGATCTGTAAAATGGAGTCACTTTAGTTTTTATAATTGTCATGAATATGAATGGAGACCATGCTCACAGGGCAGTTAGTACAGAGCCTGACACAGGGTGACAATAAATAATAGCTGCCACTGCTGCCATTGTTTTCTGCTCCTGTTTGCTGCCAGTGTTGCTGCTGTGGCCTTGACTTCCAGTGTGCGTTTCTCTTATCTGGCCTAGGTTTTCTTTTTTACCATCTATTACCATCTATACCTCACATGCTGATGGATGCTGCTTTAAGAAGCAAGGTAGGTGGGTCAAAATCTGGTGCTTATGAGCAGGTGGAACAGACCTATTTTTATCACTACTGTTGCACTGGAACAAGTCATTCCAAGGTAAAGGAAGAAAAAGTCACCCCCTACTCAGGCAGACTCATTTCCAGGTAAAGCACATTCTCCAAAGACCAGAAGTTCCAGCCACTGCGAAGCAGCCACTGAAATGAAGCACAGCCCTCATTCCCCCAGCCCCAGACCGGCTGTGCTTTTGCTGCCATGTGTCTGCCCTGCCCAGTTAGGCTCCTGCCCCATGGACTACATTTCAGTAGCCTAGTTTAGTCCAATCCTCTCAAGCAGATAGAGGGAAGTGTTTTCAATTAGCAGGATCTCATTGCTGAGGGCACTCAGAGACAGTTCTGGGGCGGAGAGAGTAATTGAACGTATGGCGTGTATTTACTGGAGGAGGAAGCACCTCACCGGAGTCTTAGCGCTCCCATGCTTGCTGGCTTGGTGCCACTCCAGTGACAAGTACATCAGTTAAAGCCGTGCAGTCCAGGCTCCCTCAGGAGGCATCCATCCCCTCTGCAATAGCCCTGCTGGTGGCAGGAAGCTCCTTATCACAGGCTAAGGAGGGATGCGCCTGCAGAGCAGCCTGTGTCTTGGTTGGACACCTCTGGCTATTGGAAATTTAGAGCTTTCTTTTTTAAAAAATAATTTTATTTATTTGTGTTTGGCTGTGCTGGGTCTCTGTTGCTGCAGGGGGCTTTTCTCTCGTTGTGGAGAGTGGAGGCTACTCTCTGCTTGTGGCGTGTGGACGTCTCACTGTGGTGGCTTCTCTTGTGGAGCTTGAGCTCTCGGGTGCGCGGGCTAGAAAGCACAGGCTCAGTGGCTGTGGTGCGTGGTCTTCGTTGCCCCGTGGTATATGGGGTCTTCCAGGACAGGGACTGAACCCATGTCTCCTGTGTTGGCAGCTGGATTCTTTACCACTGAGCCACCAGGGAAGCCCTAGAACTTTCTTTTTTATGTTGAGTACAACTTTGAGGGTTGATCACTCCTCCTTGTCATATTTTCCTAAAATCTTAACATCACAGAGGTAATCACTCATTAGTGTCCTTTGTTTTCCCATTTCTGCCCTTCCCTCCCCTGCCCCAGACAAGTATTAGAAGTAGAAATGAATGACCACTTTGAATGCATTCCTTTACCTACTATTCAGTTGACTGAAAATGACTAAGTGTCTGCTCTTTGTTAGACACTCTTTAAAGCTCTGGGGATTGAATGATGTACCAGGTTTCTACTCACATGAAACTTTTGCTATAGAGTAGATTGGTGACAAAAATAAACCAACAGGATCATTATAGGGTGACAAGGGTTTTTATAGAAATAAACGAGGAGAAATGATTGCAAGAACTCTTGGTGTATGGGGCAGGGATAAAGAGAAGGCTGGGATTAACTGGCTTTTCTTTCATCAGGAAAGGCTTCTTGGGGTGCTGATATTTGAACCTAAATCTAAAAAAGTAGGAACTATGCCAGGCAAAGGATAGGGAGAAGACCAAAGACATTTAGGTGTGTGTTGGATGGACAGAGGCAGAGGCTTATTGAGCAAGGGAGAGAGCGTGATGAAGAGCTCATGAAGAGGAAGGCAGGGCCAGCTCTGAAAGGCCTGGCAAACTGAGGAAGGGGGTTTGGATTTTATATGGACTGCAGGAGGAGGTCATTGGAGGAGTCTAATGGGGTTTGGTGGTATGATTTAAGTTTTAAAAACAGCACTCAGTTATGTGTGGACAGTGGATTGTGTGGTGGAAAGGGAGTGAGGGGAGGACCAGTGAGGAGCTACCATGGTGCTTAGGGATGGCTGAGAGGACGCATGTCAGCTATGTGTTTAGAGGCAGAAACACTAGGACTTAGGGATGAACTGGACATTGTAGTTGAAGGAAAGGGTGTCCTCTCTTTATCCCTGGGGCTCTGAAAGATATCAGAAGGATATCTGTGTGGGTGCCATAGACTGAATGTTTGTGGCTCCTCAGAATTCATATGCTAAAAATCCTAACCTTCAATACAATACGTGGTATTAGGCTTGTATAAGGTGGGAGAGTGACTCTGGGAAGTTATTGCATCATGGGGGTGGGTCTCTCTTGAATGAGGTTGGGGCCCTTACAAGAGGCCTCAGAAAGTGTTCCCTGGTGGTCCAGTGGTGGGGAGTCCACCCTGCAGTGCAGAGGACGCAGGTTCAATTCCTGGTCAGAAACTAGGCTCTCACATGCTGTGGGGCATGTGCCACACCTGTAGAGCCCAGGCACCGCAACAAAGTCCCAGGGCAACTGAAAAAGAGAGAGAGAACTTCAGAAGGATCCCTTGCCCCTTTCATCATGTGAGGACAAAGAGAGAAGATGGCCATCTAACCAGACACCGAATCTGTTGGCACCTCGGTCTTGAACTTAATCAGCCTCCAGCACTCTAAGTAATAAATGTTTGTCTTTTAGGTCACCCAGTCTAGGGTGTTTTTGTGATAGCTTGAACAGAGCAAAACAGCTGGAAGGGAGAAGAACAATCAAGTATACCTGACAATCAACGAGGGGGTGGGGGGCATCCTGTTCCTGGAAGAGATTTCATTTCCCACCTGAAAACACTTATAGGTATGGTAACTGTATGGATGAGCACATAGAATGTGCTGGAACAGGGAGGGGTGGGCAGCTGGGCAGAAGAACCAGGCTGTCCAAAATATGGCTGCTCCTACTTGCCAACATTTGGGGCAACCCAGGGTTGAGGGCAGCAGCAGGTTGAAGTCACCTTCGGGGAAAAGGACTCTTGGTGTGGAGAAAGAGACACTTGGCACCAGATCCTACCCCTTTCTGTTCTAGCATTGGGCATTGGCCAAGTGACCATTTCTTCACCTCTGAAATGGGGTGATGATCTTATTTACAGTGTGTGGTTATCAACAAGACTGAGATAAACTTCACAAGGACCCAGGACAGTGGCCAGTGCTGATGACCAGCTTAATCAGCTTCTTAGCCATTATCAACACCATTCTCAACATCTCTTTTCATTGATAAAGACCAGAAAAGCATACTGGGCCTCAGTCTTGAGCTCAGAGAATTGGAAGAATGTGATGTGTATATTTTGTAGTGTAGGCGATGAGGATTAAACATCGCATTACTAAGACAGTAAAAAACAAAGAAACAAAACAAAAAACCAAACAATAACGAATGTACCAAAAGAGGTCTTAGAGACTAGACTGCCTTTTTTTTTTTAATGAACATATGAGAAAATTAAAGTCACAAAGAAAATCAGAGGCAGAGCTGAGACTAGAATCAAGTTCTGAGGTCCAGGTTCTTGCTTGTCCCACTAATCCACTTTAAACAGAGTCCTCAAGTCAGGTATGAAAGGTCCTGAAGGGAGAAACTGGTGCCTGCAGCAGGGAACTCTGCTTAATGCACTGTGGTGGCCTGAATGGGAAGGCAATCCAAAGGGAGGGGACACGTGTATGTAGGAGTTTCCCAGATGCACTGTGGTAAAGAATCCACCTGCCATTGCAGGAAATACAAGAGATGTGGGTTTGATCCCTGGGTCAGGAAGATCCCCTGGAGGAAGGGGGTATGGCAACCCTCTCCAGTATTCTTGCCTGGAGAATCCCATGGACAGAGGAGCCTGGCAGTCTACAGTCCATGGGGTTGCACAGAGTCGGACACCACTGAAGCGACTTAGCACACACACATGCATATCAATCAGCTCTTCAGTCCAGGGATCAGTCTTGCTCCATGCTCCACTGGTTGAATGACATTGGGGACAAATGTTCCTTAGGTCACACTTTGAAGAACGTTGGAGTTTCAATGGTCTGGGAACTTGGCGAAAATACTGAATGTTGTTAAAGAGATGGTATATTGAGCCTGAAGTAGAGCAAAGACAGAGTGAGATATTCAGAGGCTTATTAAAATATGTTGGCTTAATTTTGAGTGAGTGAGTGCAAGTTGCTCAGTTGTGTCCAACTCTTTGCAACCTCATGGACTATACAGTTCATGGAATTCTCTGGGCCAAAATATTGGAGTGGGTAGCCTATCCCTTCTCCAGCAGATCTTCTCAACCCAGGAATTGAACTGGAGTCTCCTGCATTGCAGGTGGATTCTTTACCAACTGAGCTATCAGGCTTAATTTTGGAGGATCCCAAATAATACAATGAGATCAATTGCTCTAATTTTCAGGAAGGAAGGAAGATTCTTGTTCAGTGCAAGTGTGGATAAAACAGTGCAGTATTTTAAAAATGAGGTAGATTCCCTAGAGTGAGGTAGATTCCCTAGAGTGAGGTAGATTCCCTAGAGTGAGTTAGATTTCCTAGAGTGAGGTAGGGGAAGAGTGAATTGGTTGATGGGATGTATTCTTGCCCGGATGTTGTTAAAGGAGGTCTCTGATTTTTTGGAGGCAGGAGTGGATGTTTTCTGTTAATGTTTTCCATTCTGAGATTCTAAGCTACTCCTTTGGAAGTTAGTATTTACTCATTCATCATCTACTTTGAGTTAGGCTCAATGGTGAGTATACATTTATACTCATTGGGAATATACACCCAGACTCTCATCTGGGTTTTTAGATCAGATGTGAGTCTGATCTGACCAGGGATTGAACCTGGTCTCTCCTGCATTGGATGAGATTGTCCATTTGTCCCCCTACATTTTATGGAGGCCTCTTCATCACAAAATTTCCTAAGTGAAAAAGAATGTCTTCAAATGTGTTCATTAGAGCCAAATCCAGTGCCAAATGGAAAACTCAGCACCCCCAGCTAGAGTCGTAATGCAGAGAGCATAGGAAGTGGTAACTTCTGTTTTTCTAAGTGAGCTTAATTGTTTAAAAGCCAGCTGGCTTCCAGGGTCCTGATGCCACCTTTTTATTTCCCTGCAAATGAAGTTCTTCTCTGCCCTGTTCCCTCTTCTCTGCATGTCTCAGCCGAGAACAAGCTCTGTCTACAGGTAGCTTTAAGTGACAATTATAGTGGATATTGTTCCAAGCACGACTATTGCTGGAGCCAGGGGACCCGGTGGTGCTCTGAGTCGGCGTGTTGCCTCGTGGCAACCTTCTCTGACCAGGCTTTCCTCCCTGGCTGTCCTCCAGGGTGGGGGTATATTGGAAGAAGGCAGCCGAATCTGATGAGAAATAAAGAGATGGGATTCAGGATGCACTAGTTCCTTCTGAGCTTGGTGTGGTCACCAGAACGCATCACTTCTTTTTCTCTGGATTCTTTGCATTTCATCTTGAGCACATTCAAAACTGTTCTCTTGTACAGGAGCTGCACTGGAGGCAACTGCCCTGAAGCAGAAAACAGGTTCATGACGTGTCTGTCTACCCCACCCTCATTGTTTCTTAAGCCGCTTTCCTGAGAAGACACTATTTTTCCCCCCAGCTTCTCTTGGTCTGGTCAATTTATTCCTTTAGGTAATACTCATCAATAAACAAGCCTTAAGTTGTAGGCTGAGATTCTTTAAATCTCATCTAGGCAATTCTCATCATATCCATTGGTGATAGGTGATTGCTCATTGGGGCTCACTAATTTTGAACCTTGAAAACAAATTTATCTAACTTACCATCTGTCCAGAGCTCCAAGTCCCAAGTTTCTTTCTTTCTTCTGTCCTCTGAGAGACTCTGACTTGCCTTTCATCAGAGATGTGTGTGTGTGTGGTCCCTAAGTTGACTCTTGGTGACCTCATGGACTGTAGCCCTCCATGCTCCTCCATCCATGAGATTCTCCAGGCAGAAATACTGCCTTCTTGTGCCATTTCCTTCTCCAGAGGATCTTCTTGGCCAGGGATTCAAACCTGCATCTCCTGTTGGCAAGTGGATTCTTTACCGCTGAGCCACCAGGGAAGCCCTTTCGTCAGGGATACCTATTCAGTATTGCATTTATCTCTTAGCATTTATTAACAGTGCCTAGACTTTATGGATAACAAAGATTAAGAAGGTATTACAGGACTCTATATACCTTATGGTTAAAGTTTAAAACATTTATTTTGACAGCAGCACACAGAAAACCAGGTGATGTGTACAATGACATTTATTTTTCCACAAACATTTGTTGGCTGTTCTGATAGCATGGATAGTAAGTAGTAGGCAGGCAGGTTCTGGAGTCAGAACAGTTCCAATTGTAACTTCTTCATTTTCCATCTATGTAAATTTAAATCAGGTACGAGCTACTCTTGAGTGTCAGCAACGTAATTGGTACAATAGGACTAGTAATAGTATTGGCCTCAAAGAGGATTAAGTGAGGTAATACACATTAAGCATTTGACAAAAGTAACCATGTAATACCTGTTAGGTGTAAAGAAGTCCCGTGTACCAGGCTTTATGCTTAACCTTCTTGTCAAGAACCCTGGAGTAACTGATTGGAGCAAGGGTTAGAGGAAATGAAACCCCACTACAAATTGAACATTTTGTTACTAATTATAGTATCTTTCCTCTAAATATTTGCTTGTTTATCTTTGCTTCCATCTTTGTGCTGCCCTAGGTCTTTTCATAGCTGTTGAGCCCCATCTGTTCTCATTTATATTCAGCTGCTATTCAGAATATAAGTGTTAATTATCTCCTTAACACCTCACTGCTACTAATTCTGAGCACTCTGTGTTCTTGGTTCCTTTGGTTTGTACCATCTGCCCAGGGTCCCATACCAATTGTCTTCATGATCTCTTCTGTGTTTTAATGGTTCTTCACTTTCTTTTTAAAAGAGCATGTTAGAATAATCTCCTTTAACTATTATTTTAAGATACATTCTGATGATAAAAGCAATTCTCAGTATAAAATTTAGAAAAATAGGCAGAAAACAAGCCTATAAGACTCCCACCAACACAAGACAAGGATTTATATGTTAAATATATTTTGTGGTACTCTTTTTTTTTTTTTT
>SJXQ01012837.1:91581-171581 GCA_006408695.1 Aepyceros melampus
GGTAGGCTGGTAGGCTGCAGTCCATGGGGTCGCGAAGAGTCGGACATGACTGAGCAACTTCACTTTCACTTTTCACTTTCATGCACTGGAGAAGGAAATGGGACCCCACTCCAGTGTTCTTGCCTGGAGAATCCCAGGGACGGGGGAGCCTGGTGTGCTGCCATCTATGGAGTCGCACAGAGTCGGACATGACTGAAGTGACTTAGCAGCAGCCTTAGTGATAGATTGAGAACATTCCTGGACATGCTTTGGATCTTATTTACTTGTGTCTCTACAGTGTTGGTACTCAAAGTGTGGTTAATGAATCAACATATCAGCATTATCTTAGAGCATGGCAGAAATAGAGACCTGCTGCATTTGGGTCTGTGCAGGTCCTGTGGGTGATTCCTGAGCACATTTCAGTTTGAGAAGTGTGGTCCTGCAACACCAGTGTGTGGTGGGCATAAGTGAATAAATGATTGAACTGTTGAGAAGTTGTTGGATGAAATGTGGGAATTGTTCTGCAGTCAGGAAGTTAGGTTGGTGTATTAGGAGCCTTGAGAGAGACAAAATCAATAGGATGTATATTTTTATCTGTCTATCAAGACCCACACACACATACACGCACACAAAGAATTTTATTTTAGGAACTTGGCTTGTATGATTGTGGAGACTTGGCAGGTTCAAAATCTGATGTAGAGACTGGCAGATGGAGACTCAGGAAAGAGTTGCAGTTGAAGACTAAAGGCAGTTTCCTGGTGCTTCAGGAAGATCAGTGTCAAAGATTGTCTTCGTCAGTCTGGGCTGCTCTCACTGAATGCCATAGGGACTTCCCTGGTGGTTCTGTGGTTAGGACTTTACCTTCCATTTCAGGGTGTGTGGGTTTGATCCCTGGTCAGAGAGGCAAGATCCCACATGCCTCAAGGCCAAAAAACCAAAACTTAAAGCAGAAGCAATATTGTAACAGAATCAATAAAGACTTTAAAAATTGTCCACATTAAAAAAAAAAAACCCTTAGCTAATAAAAAGAATGCTACAGATTGGGTGGTTTATCAGTAAGAGAAATTTATCCCCGACAGTTCTGGAGGCTATAAATGGCAGATCAGGCTGCCAGCATGGTCAAGTTCTGGTAAGGGTCCCTTTCTTTTTTGCTGACTACTATCCTCTGCTGTATTCTCACATCCCTATGGAGCAGAAAGAGAAGAAGCAAGTGCTCTTGTGACTCTTATAAGGGCACTAGTCCCATTCATGAGGATGCTACCCTCTTGACCTCAGTTCAGTTCAGTTGCTCAGTCGTATCCAACTCTTTGTGACCCCATGGACTGAAGCATGCCAGACTTCCCTGTCCCTCACCAACTTGCGGAGTTTGCTCAAACTCATGTCCATCAAGTTAGTGATGCCATCCAACCATCTCATCCTCTGTCATCCCCTTCTCCTCCTGCCTTCAGTCTTTCCCAGCATCAGGGTCTTTTCCAAATGAGTCAGTTCTTCACATCAGGCAGCCAAAGTCTTGGAGTTTCAGCTTCATCAGTCCTTCCAGTGAACACCCAGGACTGATTTCCTTTAGGATGGACTGGCTGGATCTCCTTGCAATCCAAGGGACCCTTAAGAGTCTTCTCCAAAACCAAAATTCAAAAACATCAATTCTTCAGCACTCAGCTTTCTTTATGGTCCAACTGTCACATCCATACGTGACTACTGGAAAAACCATAGCTTTGACTAGACAGACCTTTGTTGGCAAAGTAATATCTTTGCTTTTTAATATGAATCTAGATTGGCCATAACTTTTATTCCAAGGAGCAAGTGTCTTTTAATTTCATGACTGCATTCTCTTGACCTCATAGAATCCTAATTACCTCCCAAAGCCCAACTTTAACATTACCTCACTGGGGGATAGAGATTCAAGATAAGAAATTTTTTATAGAGGGGACACAACCATTCAGTCTACAACACAGATGAAGTCTGAAGGTTGTCTGCTGAAAAAATTCCTTTTGCTAGGGGGAGATCAGTCTATTGTTCTGTTCAAGACTTCAACTTTTCCACCCACATAATGAAACTCAATCTGCTTTACACAAAATCCACCAATTTCAACGTAAATCTCAGCCATAAATACTGTCACAGAAACATCTAGAATCATATTTAAAGCGATACTGGTACTGTGGCCACAGCAAGTTCATATATGAAGTTGACCACCACAGTTGGTTTTGGGAAGAAATTATGATAAATGACAGGAAGAGAGATCATCCCACATCACAGGAGATGTTATTTCCCAGGATTTATCTCTTTTATCAAGGAATATGTTCCTGTATTCTGGAGCTTAGACTTTATTCAAAAAGCCTGATGAGAAGAGCCAGACTTCAAGAAGAGTAGCCCCAGCAGACCTAGGGGATGCCTGGTTGACTTGGTGCTCAGACTGTTGGTTCTGAAGGCAGACCACTGGCCCATCCTTCTCTGTCATTTGCTAGCTTTGTGATCCTGGGCAAACCTCTTAACTCTTGGGCCTCAGTTTCCTGATCTGTAAAATGGAGTCACTTTAGTTTTTATAATTGTCATGAATATGAATGGAGACCATGCTCACAGGGCAGTTAGTACAGAGCCTGACACAGGGTGACAATAAATAATAGCTGCCACTGCTGCCATTGTTTTCTGCTCCTGTTTGCTGCCAGTGTTGCTGCTGTGGCCTTGACTTCCAGTGTGCGTTTCTCTTATCTGGCCTAGGTTTTCTTTTTTACCATCTATTACCATCTATACCTCACATGCTGATGGATGCTGCTTTAAGAAGCAAGGTAGTGGGTCAAAATCTGGTGCTTATGAGCAGGTGGAACAGACCTATTTTTATCACTACTGTTGCACTGGAACAAGTCATTCCAAGGTAAAGGAAGAAAAAGTCACCCCCTACTCAGGCAGACTCATTTCCAGGTAAAGCACATTCTCCAAAGACCAGAAGTTCCAGCCACTGCGAAGCAGCCACTGAAATGAAGCACAGCCCTCATTCCCCCAGCCCCAGACCGGCTGTGCTTTTGCTGCCATGTGTCTGCCCTGCCCCAGTTAGGCTCCTGCCCCATGGACTACATTTCAGTAGCCTAGTTTAGTCCAATCCTCTCAAGCAGATAGAGGGAAGTGTTTTCAATTAGCAGGATCTCATTGCTGAGGGCACTCAGAGACAGTTCTGGGGCGGAGAGAGTAATTGAACGTATGGCGTGTATTTACTGGAGGAGGAAGCACCTCACCGGAGTCTTAGCGCTCCCATGCTTGCTGGCTTGGTGCCACTCCAGTGACAAGTACATCAGTTAAAGCCGTGCAGTCCAGGCTCCCTCAGGAGGCATCCATCCCCTCTGCAATAGCCCTGCTGGTGGCAGGAAGCTCCTTATCACAGGCTAAGGAGGGATGCGCCTGCAGAGCAGCCTGTGTCTTGGTTGGACACCTCTGGCTATTGGAAATTTAGAGCTTTCTTTTTTAAAAAATAATTTTATTTATTTGTGTTTGGCTGTGCTGGGTCTCTGTTGCTGCAGGGGGCTTTTCTCTCGTTGTGGAGAGTGGAGGCTACTCTCTGCTTGTGGCGTGTGGACGTCTCACTGTGGTGGCTTCTCTTGTGGAGCTTGAGCTCTCGGGTGCGCGGGCTAGAAAGCACAGGCTCAGTGGCTGTGGTGCGTGGTCTTCGTTGCCCCGTGGTATATGGGGTCTTCCAGGACAGGGACTGAACCCATGTCTCCTGTGTTGGCAGCTGGATTCTTTACCACTGAGCCACCAGGGAAGCCCTAGAACTTTCTTTTTTATGTTGAGTACAACTTTGAGGGTTGATCACTCCTCCTGTCATATTTTCCTAAAATCTTAACATCACAGAGGTAATCACTCATTAGTGTCCTTTGTTTTCCCATTTCTGCCCTTCCCTCCCCTGCCCCAGACAAGTATTAGAAGTAGAAATGAATGACCACTTTGAATGCATTCCTTTACCTACTATTCAGTTGACTGAAAATGACTAAGTGTCTGCTCTTTGTTAGACACTCTTTAAAGCTCTGGGGATTGAATGATGTACCAGGTTTCTACTCACATGAAACTTTTGCTAGTAGAGTAGATTGGTGACAAAAATAAACCAACAGGATCATTATAGGGTGACAAGGGTTTTTATAGAAATAAACGAGGAGAAATGATTGCAAGAACTCTTGGTGTATGGGGCAGGGATAAAGAGAAGGCTGGGATTAACTGGCTTTTCTTTCATCAGGAAAGGCTTCTTGGGGTGCTGATATTTGAACCTAAATCTAAAAAAGTAGGAACTATGCCAGGCAAAGGATAGGGAGAAGACCAAAGACATTTAGGTGTGTGTTGGATGGACAGAGGCAGAGGCTTATTGAGCAAGGGAGAGAGCGTGATGAAGAGCTCATGAAGAGGAAGGCAGGGCCAGCTCTGAAAGGCCTGGCAAACTGAGGAAGGGGGTTTGGATTTTATATGGACTGCAGGAGGAGGTCATTGGAGGAGTCTAATGGGGTTTGGTGGTATGATTTAAGTTTTAAAAACAGCACTCAGTTATGTGTGGACAGTGGATTGTGTGGTGGAAAGGGAGTGAGGGGAGGACCAGTGAGGAGCTACCATGGTGCTTAGGGATGGCTGAGAGGACGCATGTCAGCTATGTGTTTAGAGGCAGAAACACTAGGACTTAGGGATGAACTGGACATTGTAGTTGAAGGAAAGGGTGTCCTCTCTTTATCCCTGGGGCTCTGAAAGATATCAGAAGGATATCTGTGTGGGTGCCATAGACTGAATGTTTGTGGCTCCTCAGAATTCATATGCTAAAAATCCTAACCTTCAATACAATACGTGGTATTAGGCTTGTATAGGTGGGAGAGTGACTCTGGGAAGTTATTGCATCATGGGGGTGGGTCTCTCTTGAATGAGGTTGGGGCCCTTACAAGAGGCCTCAGAAAGTGTTCCCTGGTGGTCCAGTGGTGGGGAGTCCACCCTGCAGTGCAGAGGACGCAGGTTCAATTCCTGGTCAGAAACTAGGCTCTCACATGCTGTGGGGCATGTGCCACACCTGTAGAGCCCAGGCACCGCAACAAAGTCCCAGGGCAACTGAAAAAGAGAGAGAGAGACTTCAGAAGGATCCCTTGCCCCTTTCATCATGTGAGGACAAAGAGAGAAGATGGCCATCTAACCAGACACCGAATCTGTTGGCACCTCGGTCTTGAACTTAATCAGCCTCCAGCACTCTAAGTAATAAATGTTTGTCTTTTAGGTCACCCAGTCTAGGGTGTTTTTGTGATAGCTTGAACAGAGCAAAACAGCTGGAAGGGAGAAGAACAATCAAGTATACCTGACAATCAACGAGGGGGTGGGGGGCATCCTGTTCCTGGAAGAGATTTCATTTCCCACCTGAAAACACTTATAGGTATGGTAACTGTATGGATGAGCACATAGAATGTGCTGGAACAGGGAGGGGTGGGCAGCTGGGCAGAAGAACCAGGCTGTCCAAAATATGGCTGCTCCTACTTGCCAACATTTGGGGCAACCCAGGGTTGAGGGCAGCAGCAGGTTGAAGTCACCTTCGGGGAAAAGGACTCTTGGTGTGGAGAAAGAGACACTTGGCACCAGATCCTACCCCTTTCTGTTCTAGCATTGGGCATTGGCCAAGTGACCATTTCTTCACCTCTGAAATGGGGTGATGATCTTATTTACAGTGTGTGGTTATCAACAAGACTGAGATAAACTTCACAAGGACCCAGGACAGTGGCCAGTGCTGATGACCAGCTTAATCAGCTTCTTAGCCATTATCAACACCATTCTCAACATCTCTTTTCATTGATAAAGACCAGAAAAGCATACTGGGCCTCAGTCTTGAGCTCAGAGAATTGGAAGAAGTGATGTGTATATTTTGTAGTGTAGGCGATGAGGATTAAACATCGCATTACTAAGACAGTAAAAAACAAAGAAACAAAACAAAAAACCAAACAATAACGAATGTACCAAAAGAGGTCTTAGAGACTAGACTGCCTTTTTTTTTTTAATGAACATATGAGAAAATTAAAGTCACAAAGAAAATCAGAGGCAGAGCTGAGACTAGAATCAAGTTCTGAGGTCCAGGTTCTTGCTTGTCCCACTAATCCACTTTAAACAAGAGTCCTCAAGTCAGGTATGAAAGGTCCTGAAGGGAGAAACTGGTGCCTGCAGCAGGGAACTCTGCTTAATGCACTGTGGTGGCCTGAATGGGAAGGCAATCCAAAGGGAGGGGACACGTGTATGTAGGAGTTTCCCAGATGCACTGTGGTAAAGAATCCACCTGCCATTGCAGGAAATACAAGAGATGTGGGTTTGATCCCTGGGTCAGGAAGATCCCCTGGAGGAAGGGGGTATGGCAACCCTCTCCAGTATTCTTGCCTGGAGAATCCCATGGACAGAGGAGCCTGGCAGTCTACAGTCCATGGGGTTGCACAGAGTCGGACACCACTGAAGCGACTTAGCACACACACATGCATATCAATCAGCTCTTCAGTCCAGGGATCAGTCTTGCTCCATGCTCCACTGGTTGAATGACATTGGGGACAAATGTTCCTTAGGTCACACTTTGAAGAACGTTGGAGTTTCAATGGTCTGGGAACTTGGCGAAAATACTGAATGTTGTTAAAGAGATGGTATATTGAGCCTGAAGTAGAGCAAAGACAGAGTGAGATATTCAGAGGCTTATTAAAATATGTTGGCTTAATTTTGAGTGAGTGAGTGCAAGTTGCTCAGTTGTGTCCAACTCTTTGCAACCTCATGGACTATACAGTTCATGGAATTCTCTGGGCCAAAATATTGGAGTGGGTAGCCTATCCCTTCTCCAGCAGATCTTCTCAACCCAGGAATTGAACTGGAGTCTCCTGCATTGCAGGTGGATTCTTTACAACTGAGCTATCAGGCTTAATTTTGGAGGATCCCAAATAATACAATGAGATCAATTGCTCTAATTTTCAGGAAGGAAGGAAGATTCTTGTTCAGTGCAAGTGTGGATAAAACAGTGCAGTATTTTAAAAATGAGGTAGATTCCCTAGAGTGAGGTAGATTCCCTAGAGTGAGGTAGATTCCCTAGAGTGAGTTAGATTTCCTAGAGTGAGGTAGGGGAAGAGTGAATTGGTTGATGGGATGTATTCTTGCCCGGAATGTTGTTAAAGGAGGTCTCTGATTTTTTGGAGGCAGGAGTGGATGTTTTCTGTTAATGTTTTCCATTCTGAGATTCTAAGCTACTCCTTTGGAAGTTAGTATTTACTCATTCATCATCTACTTTGAGTTAGGCTCAATGGTGAGTATACATTTATACTCATTGGGAATATACACCCAGACTCTCATCTGGGTTTTTAGATCAGATGTGAGTCTGATCTGACCAGGGATTGAACCTGGTCTCTCCTGCATTGGATGAGATTGTCCATTTGTCCCCCTACATTTTATGGAGGCCTCTTCATCACAAAATTTCCTAAGTGAAAAAGAATGTCTTCAAATGTGTTCATTAGAGCCAAATCCAGTGCCAAATGGAAAACTCAGCACCCCCAGCTAGAGTCGTAATGCAGAGAGCATAGGAAGTGGTAACTTCTGTTTTTCTAAGTGAGCTTAATTGTTTAAAAGCCAGCTGGCTTCCAGGGTCCTGATGCCACCTTTTTATTTCCCTGCAAATGAAGTTCTTCTCTGCCCTGTTCCCTCTTCTCTGCATGTCTCAGCCGAGAACAAGCTCTGTCTACAGGTAGCTTTAAGTGACAATTATAGTGGATATTGTTCCAAGCACGACTATTGCTGGAGCCAGGGGACCCGGTGGTGCTCTGAGTCGGCGTGTTGCCTCGTGGCAACCTTCTCTGACCAGGCTTTCCTCCCTGGCTGTCCTCCAGGGTGGGGGTATATTGGAAGAAGGCAGCCGAATCTGATGAGAAATAAAGAATGGGATTCAGGATGCACTAGTTCCTTCTGAGCTTGGTGTGGTCACCAGAACGCATCACTTCTTTTTCTCTGGATTCTTTGCATTTCATCTTGAGCACATTCAAAACTGTTCTCTTGTACAGGAGCTGCACTGGAGGCAACTGCCCTGAAGCAGAAAACAGGTTCATGACGTGTCTGTCTACCCCACCCTCATTGTTTCTTAAGCCGCTTTCCTGAGAAGACACTATTTTTCCCCCCAGCTTCTCTTGGTCTGGTTCAATTTATTCCTTTAGGTAATACTCATCAATAAACAAGCCTTAAGTTGTAGGCTGAGATTCTTTAAATCTCATCTAGGCAATTCTCATCATATCCATTGGTGATAGGTGATTGCTCATTGGGGCTCACTAATTTTGAACCTTGAAAACAAATTTATCTAACTTACCATCTGTCCAGAGCTCCAAGTCCCAAGTTTCTTTCTTTCTTCTGTCCTCTGAGAGACTCTGACTTGCCTTTCATCAGAGATGTGTGTGTGTGTGGTCCCTAAGTTGACTCTTGGTGACCTCATGGACTGTAGCCCTCCATGCTCCTCCATCCATGAGATTCTCCAGGCAGAAATACTGCCTTCTTGTGCCATTTCCTTCTCCAGAGGATCTTCTTGGCCAGGGATTCAAACCTGCATCTCCTGTTGGCAAGTGGATTCTTTACCGCTGAGCCACCAGGGAAGCCCTTTCGTCAGGGATACCTATTCAGTATTGCATTTATCTCTTAGCATTTATTAACAGTGCCTAGACTTTATGGATAACAAAGATTAAGAAGGTATTACAGGACTCTATATACCTTATGGTTAAAGTTTAAAACATTTATTTTGACAGCAGCACACAGAAAACCAGGTGATGTGTACAATGACATTTATTTTTCCACAAACATTTGTTGGCTGTTCTGATAGCATGGATAGTAAGTAGTAGGCAGGCAGGTTCTGGAGTCAGAACAGTTCCAATTGTAACTTCTTCATTTTCCATCTATGTAAATTTAAATCAGGTACGGCTACTCTTGAGTGTCAGCAACGTAATTGGTACAATAGGACTAGTAATAGTATTGGCCTCAAAGAGGATTAAGTGAGGTAATACACATTAAGCATTTGACAAAAGTAACCATGTAATACCTGTTAGGTGTAAAGAAGTCCCGTGTACCAGGCTTTATGCTTAACCTTCTTGTCAAGAACCCTGGAGTAACTGATTGGAGCAAGGGTTAGAGGAAATGAAACCCCACTACAAATTGAACATTTTGTTACTAATTATAAGTATCTTTCCTCTAAATATTTGCTTGTTTATCTTTGCTTCCATCTTTGTGCTGCCCTAGGTCTTTTCATAGCTGTTGAGCCCCATCTGTTCTCATTTATATTCAGCTGCTATTCAGAATATAAGTGTTAATTATCTCCTTAACACCTCACTGCTACTAATTCTGAGCACTCTGTGTTCTTGGTTCCTTTGGTTTGTACCATCTGCCCAGGGTCCCATACCAATTGTCTTCATGATCTCTTCTGTGTTTTAATGGTTCTTCACTTTCTTTTTAAAAGAGCATGTTAGAATAATCTCCTTTAACTATTATTTTAAGATACATTCTGATGATAAAAGCAATTCTCAGTATAAAATTTAGAAAAATAGGCAGAAAACAAGCCTATAAGACTCCCACCAACACAAGACAAGGATTTATATGTTAAATATATTTTGTGGTACTCTTTTTTTTTTTTTTTTCCCATGAGTCTATATATGTGTATTTCAAACTTAGGATCATATCATTATTAGATGGGAGTTTTTGGCTTCAAGTAACAAAATAACTCAAACTGGCTTGTAAAGTGAGGAAATAGATTAGCACAAATAACTGAAAATCCAGAGGTAGAAGAGAATTAAGGATTACTTTAATCAAGTGGCTCTGCCTCCATTTTGTGTGATTCTCTCAGCTCTACTCTCTTATCTTTCAACTATGAAGCTCCGTAGCTTTTGCAGCCCCAGACATCCAGACATCACATCTATACTCACAAAGTCCAGGCAAAAAGGGGCAAGCTTTCTTACAGACTACCGTAAGTGTGGAGAGCCTTTCCCAGAAGCTCCCAGCAAACTTTTGTTTGCATATCATTGGCCCCAATTGAATAGTGTGTCTTTTTCCTGGGTCCAGACTATAGGGAGATCAATCTACCATGATTGGCCCAGTTCAGTGGGTCTTCAGTTTGGGTGTGCCTCTGAATCCCCTGGAGGGCTTGTTAAAATTCAGATTTGGGGTTTTGCCTTCAGTGTTTCTGACTCAGTAGATCAAGATGGTGCCTGTGAATTGGCATTTCCAGCAAGCTTCCAGGTGATGCTAATGTCGCTGGTCCAGAGACCACACTTTGAGAATCACTGGCTTAGAAAAATTAAAGCCTTTGTTTGCAGATAGGTTCAATTTCTTCAAATGTTTTGTAGCCACGCAAAACAGGAAAGTTGAACAGGATGGTGGAAAGAAAATCAAGGTGTCTACTACATCCTTGACAATTTCTCCCATATCATCAGAAAGTCTTTGAATATATGGATTTCACTGTTAAAATGTTAGAAACCATGGTACTTCTGTATAATGCAATAATGTTTAGTCTGCTGTTGTTGGGCATTAATGGTTTGAGTATTTTGCTGTTATAAATTACACAGTAAGGCATGCCAGTGCACAAAATCTTTTGTGTCCTCCTCTGATTATTACCCAGAGATGCATTCCTAGAAGTAGAATTACTCTTCTGGCTATTCTTATCTCACTGACTCAGGGCTCCTTTCTCCAGAGAAAAAATGTCCTGTTTTCCTTCTGGTTTCCTTAAAGGGCCAGACCTTTATGGCCTGTGTACATTGATGAAATCCTTTCGCAGAGATGTTAGGATGGGAAGGAGGGCAGGATGATTCAGCAAGTGGAAACAAGCAGGGAGAACAGGTCCAGATCCTTGAGAATGCAGGGCTGGTTTCCGTTCTGTTCAGTCGCTCAGTCGTGTTCGACTCTTTGCGACCCCATGAATCGCAGCACGCCAGGCCTCCCTGTCTGTCACCAACTCCCAGAGTTCACTCAGACTCATGTCCACTGAGTCAGTGATGCCATCCAGCCATCTCATTCTTGGTCGTCCCCTTCTCCTGCCCCCAATCCCTCCCAGCATCAGAGTCTTTTCCAATGAGTCAACTCTTCGCATGAGGTGGCCAAAGTACTGGAGCTTCAGTTTTAGCATCATTCCTTCCAAAGAAATCCCAGGGTTGATCTCCTTCAGAATGGACTGGTTGGATCTCCTTGCAGTCCAAGGGACTCTCAAGAGTCTTCTCCAACACCACAGTTCAAAAGCATCAATTCTTCTGCGCTCAGCCTTCTTCACAGTCCAACTCTCACATCCATACATGANCAAAGTACTGGAGCTTCAGTTTTAGCATCATTCCTTCCAAAGAAATCCCAGGGTTGATCTCCTTCAGAATGGACTGGTTGGATCTCCTTGCAGTCCAAGGGACTCTCAAGAGTCTTCTCCAACACCACAGTTCAAAAGCATCAATTCTTCTGTGCTCAGCCTTCTTCACAGTCCAACTCTCACATCCATACATGACCACAGGAAAAACCATACCCTTGACTAGACAGACCTTCGTCGGCAAAGTAATGTCTCTGCTTTTGAATATACTATCTAGGCTGGTCATAACTTTCCTTCCAAGGAGTAGCCGTCTTTTAATTTCATGGCTGCAGTCATCATCTGCAGTGATTTTGGAGCTCAAAAAAATAAAGTCTGACACTGTTTCTATTGTTTCCCCATCTATTTCCCATGAAGTGATGGGGCCAGATGCCATGATCTTTGTTTTCTGAATGTTGAGCTTGAAGCCAACTTTTTCACTCTCCTCTTTCACTTTCAACAAGAGGCTTTTTAGCTCCTCTTCACTTTCTGCCATAAGGGTGGTGTCATCTGCATATCTGAGGTTCTTGATATTTCTCCCGGCAATCTTGATTCCAGCTTGTGTTTCTTGCAGTCCAGCGTTTCTCATGATGTACTCTGCACAAAAGTTAAATAAGCAGGGTGACACTATACAGCCTTGACGTACTCCTTTTCCTATTTGGAACCAGTCTGTTGTTCCATGTCCAGTTCTAACTGTTGCTTCCTGACCTGCATACAGGTTTCTCAAGAGGCAGATCAGGTGGTCTGGTATTCCCATCTCTTTCAGAATTTTCCACAGTTTATTATGGGAGCAGGAAACCATGTAGGAAGGTATGTGGAGGAAGTGAAGACAACATGGGAATGGAGGCCAAAGCCAGTGTGACTTGAATTTTGTCTTACGGTTGGTCATTTCTAAACTGCAGTCATTTGCTATATCACTTTTCTAATTTTTGTCATATCTGTGTTTCACCTGCATTGTTGGAATAGTTTCATAGTTAACTCATCTAAATTGGTTAATTGTTAATATAAACCTGTATTACTTGGCTTAATAGAAACCATATCAGTTACCGTAAAAAGAAAGTAACAATATACATATAAAACAGTGTTAGAAAATTCAAACTCAATATTGTTGATTACTGTAAGGTCTGAACTTTGTTATGGGGAGAGTAAACTTGAATTAAGAGACGCTAAAGGTATATGCAGATGACACCACCCTTATGGCAGAAAGTGAAGAGGAACTAAAAAGCCTCTTGATGAATGTGAAAGAGGAGAGTGAAAAGTTTGGCTTAAAGCTCAACATTAGAAAACGAAGATCATGGCATCTGGTCCCATCACTTCACGGGAAATAGATGGGGAAACAGTGGAAACAGTGTCAAGACTTTATTTTTTGGGGGGGACTCCAAAATCACTGCAGATGATGACTGCAGCCATGAAATTAAAAGATGCTTACTGCTTGGAAGGAAAGTTATGACTAACCTAGATAGCATATTGAAAAGCAGAGACATTACTTTGCCGACTAAGGTCTGTCTAGTCAAGGGTATGGCTTTTCCTGTGGTCATGTATGGATGTGAGAGTTGGACTGTGAAGAAAGTTGAGCACCGAAGAATTGATGCTTTTGAACTGTGGTGTTGGAGAAGACTCTTGAGAATCCCTTGGACTGCAAGGAGAGCCAACCAGTCCATTCTGAAGGAGATCAGCCCTGGGATTTCTTTGGAAGGAATGATGCTAAAGCTGAAACTCCAGTACTTTGGCCACCTCATGCAAAGAGTTGACTCATTGGAAACGACTCTGATGCTGGGAGGGATTGCGGGCAGGAGGAGAAGGGGACGACCAAGGATGAGATGGCTGGGTGGCATCACCGACTTGTTGGATGTGAGTGTGAGTGAACTGCGGGAGTTGGTGATGGACAGGGAGGCCTGGCATGCTGCGATTCATGGGGTTGCAGAGAGTCGGACATGACTGAGCAACTGAACTAAGAGATATACTACCTTCAAGTAGCTTCTTGATGTCAGTAGAAAGACTAAAGGAGATTTTGCAAAGAAAATAACTTTCTTATGATGTGAGTGAATGTTATTTAATGTGAAATTGTATACTCCCTGAAGTCTTAGATCCTGCTCTTAGGGCACCAGTGCACTAGGTTAATAAGTCTTAAACTTCAGAACTAAGAATTAAACACACCCATAGAATCAGAATTTCTGGTATTGGTGGTAGGAGGTGGGCCCAGGAATCTGTATTTTGCCGAGTCTCCAGTGATTCTCATGATCACAGAAGTTTACAGAGGCACAGCTAGGTTGTAAAGAAACGTTACAGTTTTTTTCTTTATATTATTATTATTTTTTTTGGCCACTGTGTGTAGTTGTGAGATCTTAGTTCCCTGACTGCAGATTGACCCTCTGCCCTTGGCAGTTAAAGTGCAGAGTCCTAACCACTGCACCATCAGGGAATTCTCTTTTCCTTTTTTTCTATGGAAATGATTTTGAACTTACAGAACACATGCAAATATAGTATAAAGACTTTCTACTGTACCTTTATTTGATTTATTAATTAACATTTCCTTATTTGCTTTATCCTTCTCTTACTTTGTGTGGCCCCACAGCTCTCTCTGTCTCTCTCTGTTTGTCTCTATAGGTATATTTTTCACAAAGTATTTGAAAATAAGTGAAGTGTGTTATGTACTTTTATCTCTAAATACTTGATGGTGTTTCTCTCCTTTTCCTTATCTTACACAGTGTTGACTTTTTTGAAGAATAGAGCTCTTCCTCTCTGTAACAGAATGCTCATTATTTTGGGTCTGTCTAGTTGGACTATAAGGAAAGCTGAGTGTCAAAAAACTGATGCTTTTGAGCTTTGGTGTTGGAGAAGACTCTTGAGAGTCCCTTGGACTGCAAGGAGATCCAACTAGTCCTCCCTAAAGGAAATCAGTCCTGAATATTCATTGGAAGGACTGATATTGAAGCTGAAACTCCAGTACTTTGGCCACCTGAGGCGAAGAACTAACTTATTTGAAAAGACCCTGATGCTGGGAAAGATTGAAGGCGGGAAGAGAAGGGGACGACACAGGATGAGATGATTGGATGACATTACTGACTAGACGCACTGCAGCACACCAGGCTTCCCTGTCCTTCACCAGCTCCCATAGCTTGCTCAAACTCATATTCATTGAGTCAGTGATTCTGTCCAACCATCTCATCCTCTATCATCCCCTTCTCCTCCTGCCTTCAGTCTTTCCCAACATCAGGGCCTTTTCTAATGAGTTGACATTTTGCATCAGGTGGCCCAAGTATTGGAGCTTCAACTTCAGCATCAGTCCTTCCAATGAATATTCAGGACTGATTTCCTTTAGGATGACTGGTTTTATCTCCTTGCAGTCCAAGGGACTCTGAATAGTCTTCTCCAACACCACAGTTCAAAAGCACCAATTCTTCTATAAACTTACTGATCATCAATATTTTTTCAGTTTCTGATAAAGGTAGGCTTACATTTCCAACTATTATTATAGATTTTTATCTTTTTTTTTAGTTTATCAGCTTTAATCTATTTTGAAGATATATTTTATGCACTCTCTGCTTTCAATCTTTTCTGTCCTTATAGGTAAATAATATATCTTACAAAGAGCATAAAATTAGATTTTGCTTAAAAAAAATCTAGTCTGTCAGTCATTGTCTTTTAAAAAGCTTTTTATTGGAGTATAGTTGATTTACAAAGTTGTGTTAGTTTCTGCTGTACAGCAAAGTGAATCAGTTATACCTATACACATATTCACTCATTTTCCAATTATTTTCCCATATAGGCTATTACAAGTACTGAGTAGCATTACCTGTGCTCTATAGGAGGTCTTATTAGTTATCTATTATATATATATATAGTAGTGTGTATGCCAATTGAAATGTTTAGTCAGTTTACTTTTAATTACTGAGATAATTGGGTTTAGTTATATGATCTTGCTTTTTTTAAATAAAAAGTTAATTTATTTTAATTGGAGGCTAATTAGTTTACGATAGTGTAGTGATTTTTGCCATACATTGACATGAATCAGCCATGGGTGTACATGTGTCCCCCATTCTGAACCCCCCTCCCACCTCCCTCCCCATCCCATCCCTCAGGGTTGTCCCAGTGCACCAGCTTTGAGTGCCCTGTTTCATGCATCAAACTTGGACTGGTCATCTATTTCATATATGGTAATACACATGTTTCAATGCTATTCTCTCAAATCATCCCACCCTTGCCTTCTCCCACAGAGTCCAAAAGTCTGTTCTTTATATCTGTATCTCTTTTACTGTCTCGCATATAGAGTCATCATTACCATCTTTCTAAACTCCGTATATATGTGTTAGTATACTGTGTTGGTGTTTTTCTTTCTGACTTACTCACTCTGTATAATAGGCCCCAGTTTCATCTACCTTGTTAAAAGTGATTCAAATGCAGTCTTTTTTATAGCTGAGTAATACTCCATTGTGTATACATACCACTGCTTTCTTATCCATTTGTCTGTCCATGGACATCTAGGTTGCTTCCATGCCCTAGCTATTGTAAACAGTGCTGTGATGAACATTGGGGTATACATATCTCTTTCAATTCTGGTTTCTTTGGTTGTGTATGCCCAGCAGTGGGATTGCTGGGTCATATGGCAGTTCTATTTCCAGTTTTTCAGAGGAATCTTCACACAGTTCTCCATATTGGCTATACTAGTTTGCATTCCCACCAACAGTGTAAGAGAGTTCCCTTTTCTCCACACCTTCTCCTTGCTGTTTTCTTTTTATTTATTTTTTCTTTGTTTTTGGATGAATTGATTATTTTCATTATTACATTTTTTTTATTCTGTTTACTTTTAAAATGGACATTATCTTATTATTCCTTTAATGATTTTCCAGGACTGGATTTATCACAGACTCTCCTAGATTAGAGCATTAACCACTTCCCAAGTGATGCAGGGATCTAACAACAGTTTAACCCCATTTACCTTTTTTGCTGTTGTTATGTATTTTAAATTTACACACATTTGACTTTCTGTAAGCCAAGAATATTTTTTAATACATATTTAAAAATATGTATATATTTTAACTACAAAATAACCCACTAATCCTCTGATCTCCCCTTTCTAATCTTCTACTAAACTTTTGTTTCAAATTCTAGTACTAGTTATGGTGTTTTTCAGTTCTAAAAGTTTAATTAAAAAAAAAAACAGATTTCAGGTATTTTAAAATATCTATATTTTTATTTATCATTTGAGCATACTAATCATTGTTATTGTTGTTCAGTTGCTAAGTCATGTCTGACTCTTGGCGACCCCATGGACTGCAGCATGCCAGGCTTCCCTGTCTTTCGCTATCACCTGGAATTTGCTCAAACTAATACTAATCATAGTTATTTTGAAGTTCCTGTTTTATACATTACTAGCTCACTCATCTCTGGATCTATTTCTAGTGAAACCCATTTCTTTTGATTTTTAGTCATTTGGTTTTTAAAATTTTTTTAGCTTATAACATTTTTTTTGTATTATGGATGTTATGTATAAAAAATGTAAAGTTCTAGATGATGTTATCTTTCTTCAAAGAGGTTGATTTTTCTCCTAACAAGCAGGTAGAATATAGATGAGTCAACTTGATCTTGTTATAGGCTTTCTTATGGATGGCTTCTTTCAGTTTTGTCCTTACTCCTGGAGGGTGACTCTTATCCCTCATGTTTCTTTATGATTTTTACAAAGGCTTGTCCATTTTGATGACATTTAAACTTCAAACTCCATCCTTTCAGCACCATACGATGGTGTGAAATATTTGCCAGATTTTTAAGTGTTCAGTTGCTTCACCCCTGCCCCACTGAGTATCTTAGAGTCTTTCTTTGCATAATACATCTTATAATGTGATCAATAATTTGAGAGGAATATGTGCCCAGTGTTCAGGTTCTGTTTTCTCTGTGATTTTGCCCTCAAGTCCTAGCTGCTCTGTCAGTCCTGAATCCTAACTTTCATCTATTCAACAGCAAGGCTGCCATTT
The DNA here is from genome assembly GCA_006408695.1 of Aepyceros melampus. Lineage (NCBI taxonomy): Eukaryota > Metazoa > Chordata > Mammalia > Artiodactyla > Bovidae > Aepyceros > Aepyceros melampus. The sequence goes on from SJXQ01012837.1 coordinate 108,847, forward strand.
TTTTGAGCTTTATTTACCTGAACTTGTTATTTGTTATTGTTGTTTAGTCTGTAAGTTGTGTGGCTCTTTTGTGACCCCATGAACTGTAACCCACTAGGTTCCTCTGTCCATGGGATTTCCAGGCAAGAGTACTGGAGTGGGTTGACATTTCCTTCCCCAGGAGATCTGCCCAAACTAGGGATCGAACCCTCTAAATATGCCTCCTCTAAATATCTCTACTGTGTGGCAGGTGGATTCTTTACCACTGAGCACCTAGGGAGCCCATTTACCTGCATTACAATTTGGAAAATGTTTTCAGATGGGGGAAAAAAACCCAGAATGCTTAGCCCCTTTCTAAAATCTCTCCAAAATCATAATCTCCCCCACCTCCATTTCTGTCTGTGTTGATTGTTCTACTAGGCTTCAAATATTTTTTACAATTTTGTGCAGCTTTTATAGTTGTATTTGGCAGCAGAGCTTGTCCAGTAGAAGCGACTCTGTCAGTAGTAGGGCTTTAAAGTCTTTCATCTCAGTTTTAAGTAAATAAATTGAGTCTTGGAAAAGTTATATAAATTGTCTAAGGTCAAGCTGTTTGTAAATGGCAGAGCTGGGATTTAAATCTAGGCCTTTTGACTCCCAAGCTATGTTCTTATTGACTATACTTGGTACATCCTGATCATAATAGTGACTGTGTATTGAGTACTTATTATGCTCCAGGCAGTGTTACTTGCTTTCAAAATAATATCTTTTTTCTTGATAAAAATCCTATCAAAGAGAAGGTGTTATCTCTATTTTACAGATGTGGAAACGGAACTCAGGAGTTCAGGTCTTTTTTTCAAGGGTATTGAGAACATAAATGGCAACTTATGGGTTTGAATCCAACTCTGTACCATCTACTACCCTCATATAAGAAGTTAATTATTAGATGTAGGAATTTGGCCAATTACTTCTCTGAGCCCTAGCATTCTAATTTGTAAATGTGAATATCAATAATAATGTTTGACTTGCAGAGGAGGGTATGGGTGGGAAGACAGTGTAAAGGTTCATGGCATTCCTAGACATGAATATTAACTGTTGGACAGTTTATCAGCTCATGCTACAATGTTATTGATCCAAATGAAGGAGTCCCATGGGGGCCCAGGAATACTAACACTCCATAAGTATATTTGGTGACTTTAATGTTAATGACCACTGACAAGTTGGAAAAATATTTCTAAATATGTCTTTTAAGCATTGTTAAAGACTGGATTTAAAAAACTGTGTAAAATAAATTACCGTGTTTAAAACTTTTATGTGATTATTGTTAACTGATATAAAAGTTGCAGGAGAAAATGTCTTCTCTGTGTAGTTTTTGTTGTTTTATCAGAAATATTAAATTGTTTCTGCAGAGCTCTTCAGTTTGAGTAGGGTTAAGTAATTTTTAGTGCAACATATATTATTTTTCTTTAAAGCAACAAAGTATCTACCTCCAATTTTGAATATTGTGCCTTAAAAAAGAAATATCTCTGCTGATCCAAAAGTTACAGATTTATTTTATCCTTTACATACTGTAGTTTCCTTAATTTTGATTTTATTTGAGTCATTTTCAACAAATATGCATTCAGCAACTGCTGTTTGCCTGGCACTCCAGGGGAGGCAAACAAGTGTCTGTGGCTCAGCCCACATCTTCTAAAAATCTCATTAGTGAGACTGAGGTCGCAAGCGTGAGATCGTCATAGTATAATAGAAGTGCATAGAGCAATGGCTATATTGAGCATAAACAAGCACTAAAACACATGGCATAGCCACTCTTGCTTTGGGTGTTCAGGAATGTTGGGGAGAACTTTTGGAGGTCAGACTCTATAGTTGGTCCACTTGAATTTAAAACCCAGCTCTGTTGCTTACTGACCACATGACCTTTGGCAAGTTATTTACCCCTGTAAGGCTTGTTCCTCTTTTGTAAAATGGAGATAATAGTAGTACCTAATTAATAGGATTCTTGTGAGGAGTTTATCTATATGAATGTTTAACACAGTACCTTTCTCAATATGATTTTCTGTAAATTGTTATTGTTATTACTGAGTATTATTGAAGGATGACAGAATTTCGCTTGAAGTGGTGAGATTCTGGGAGGTGAGATTGTTTGTGGAAAGACAAGAGCCCATTCTCCAGAGAGCTACAGAAATGGGCAGGAGAAGGAACAGTTAGACATGTTTATGCCCACAGTTTGGAATGGTCTATGTTCCCTCCCTTGGATTTGGCACCTGTCTCCAATCTTCTTTTTGCTAAGCTCAGTTTTGCCAAGTGAGGTTATGAGGGCTGATGAAGAAGAAGTGAACAAAGTAGGTAAAGTTATTTTCCCCTAAGGTTTCATCATTCTCTGTTTCTCATGGGGTCTTACATGAACCTTCAGAAGTCGAAACTTCTTTCTCTCCTGAAGGCATTCCCATGGAATTGAGGGCGCCTCTTTTGGGGAGTTGGGTTCACTTGTCTGAAGGATGATGCTTGTTATCTGTAATGAGTCAACTCTATTTTTTAAGTTAATTGATTTCCTGCCTTGGCTGTGTTGGTCTTCGTTGCGGCACACCGAGTCTTTGTTGCATCACGTGGACTCTTTTTGCTGCAGTGAGGGGACTTTCTCGTTGTGTTGTGTCGGCTTCAGTAGCTGCAGCCTGTGGGAACTCAGTTCCCTGGTCAAGGATCATACCAACTGGGCAAAGCATATTCTTAACCACTGGACCAACAAGGAAGTCCCCACTCAACTCCATTTTATTCATCTTTCTAGATCAATTGCTCATAGAGTAACCATACTAAAAGTACCCCCCCCCCAATATTGTCATTATGCTTAAAACTGGTTGGGTGACATCGGGCAGCTTCAGCTTGTCCAGATGTTGCAGTTCTGTTTGCCCTGCCCTGTTACTGTGGGGCTAGCTGTGCTCTCTGAAGTGGCTCAGACCTCTAGTCCAGGTGTCCTCGGGAGTAAGTCAGGACACAGCAGAAGTCTCATGCTTGTGAGCAGCTGAGAGAAGTCACTGGGGACTCACTGTTAGGGCAGTGGCTTCCCCAGGTCCTCCTCCAGTCCTAGGACTGGTGAATTACAATTTAAGGAGTTTTTCTCCATAATATGTTTACTCATTGGTGGCTAGTGGCAGGTGGGGAGGAGATGCAAGTTAAACCCCATTCATGAACAGTTGTTTTGTGGGTTCAGCAGGATTGGCAATGGTGATCTGGTGCCAGGAGCCTTACAGCACTTCCTCCCATCCCAAGCTTCTTTGCATTGACACTGATAGGGATCAGGCTTTATCCTGTGTTCAAAGGCAGGGTAGCTGATAGCCCCAGGGTAAGGCCAAATAACAAGACTTTTGAGAGGCATGATATTAAAAAAAAAAAAAAAAAAAAAAACAGCAGAATGAATTGCAATTCTGTCAGAAACAGAAATATTAAAAAAACAAACCAAATGACCGAGAATCTTAAGTTAGCCTGAAGGAATATCAGCAAAGATATGAAGAGTATGAAATAAAAACAACAATCACAAGAGTAACCAAGAAGATATCTTTCTGTATGTAAAATATTACCATCTGGGGAATTTGAGAAAAGTTTCCAGCATTTTTATTATTTATTATAACTGTATCTATATCTACAGATACCTCAATAAAATTTTCATTAAAAAGAGAGGCAGTATCTCTCATATTTAAAGAAAATTGTTGGTCAGTCGGTAAGGCATGTCTGATTCTTTTGTTACCCCATTGACTGTAGCATGCCAGTTTCCTCTGTTTTTCACTGTCTCTCAGCGTTTGTTCAAATTCATGTCCATTGAGTCAGTGACGCTATCTAACCATCTCATCCTCTGCCATTCTCTTCTCCTTTTGCCTTCAGCCTTTGCCAGCATCAGGGTCTTTTCAAATGAGTCAGCTCTTTGCATCAGGTGGCCAAAGTATTGGAGTTTCAGCTTTAACATCAGTACTTCCAATGAACACCCAGGACTGATTTCCTTTAGGATGGACTGGTTGGATCTCCTTGCAGTCCAAGGAACTCTCAAGAGTCTTCTCCAATACCAAGTTCAAAAGCATCAATTCTTCAGTGCTCAGCTTTTTTATAATTCAACTCTCACAGTCATACACAACTACTGGAATTTGGGATTGGAATGAAAACTGACCTTTTCCAGTCCTGTGGCCACTGCTGAGTTTTCCAAATTTGCTGACATATTGAGTGCAGCACTTTCACAGCATCATCTTTTAGGGTTTGAAATAGCTCGACTGGAATTCCATCAGCTTCACTAACTTTGTTCGTAGTGATGCTTCCTAAGCCCCGCTTAACTTCACATTCCAGGATGTCTGGCTCTAGATAAATGATCACACCATCGTGATTATCTGGGTCATGAAGACCTTATTTGTACAGTTCTTCTGTGTATTCTTGCCATCTCTTCTTAATATCTTCTGCTTCTGTTAGGTCCATAACATTTCTGTCCTTCATTGAGCCCATTTTTGCATGACATGTCCCCTTGGTATCTCTGATTTTCTTGAAGAGATCTCTAGTCTTTCCCATTCTTTGTTTCCTCTATTTCCTTGCATTGATCGCTGAGGAAGGCTTTTTTATCGTTCCTTGCTATTCTTTGGAACTCTGCATTCAAATGGGTATATCTTTCCTTTTCTTCTTTGCTTTTTACTTCTCTTCTTTTCACAGCTATTTGTAATGCCTCCCCAGACAGGCATTTTGCTTTTTTGCATTTCTTTTCCATGGGGATGGTCTTGATCCCTGTCTCCTGTATAGTGTCACAAACCTCTGTACATAGTTCATCAGGTACTCTCTCAGATCTAGTCCCTTAAATCTATTTCTCACTTCCACTGTATAATCATAAGGGATTTGATTTAGGTCATGTCTTAATGGTCTAGTGGTTTTCCCCACTGTCTTCAATTTAAGCCTGAGTTTAGCAGTAAGGAGTTGATGATCTGAGCCACAGTCAGCTCCTGGTCTTGTTTTTGCTGGCTGTATAGAGCTTTTCCATCTTTGGTTGCAAAGAATATAATCCATCTGATTTTGGTGTTGACCATCTGGAGATGTCCATGTGTAGAGTCTTCTCTTGTGTTGTTGGAAGAGAGTGTTTGCTATGACCAGTGCATTTTCTTGGCAAAACTCTATTAGCCTTCACTCTGCTTCATTCTGTACTCCAAGGCCAAATTTGCCTTTGTCTTACCCCAGGTGTTTCTTGACATCCTGCTTTTGCATTCCAGTCCCCTATAATGAAAAGGATATCTTTTTTGGGTGTTAGTTCTACAAGGTCATGTAGATCTTCATAGAACCATTCAACTTCAGCTTCTTCAGCATTACTGGTTGGGGCATAGACTTGGATTACTGTGATATTGAATGGTTTGCCTTGGAAACGAACAGAGATCATTCTGTTGTTTTTGAGATTGCATCCAAGTACTGCATTTCAGACTCTTTTGTTGACCATGATGGCTACTCCATTTCTTCTGAGGGATTCCTGCACCCAGTAGTAGATATAATGGTCATCTGAGTTAAATTCACCCATTCCAGTCCATTTTAGTTTGCTGATTCCTAAAATGTCGATGTCACTCTTGCCATTTCCTGTTTGACCACTTCCAATTTGCCTTGATTCATGGACCTGACGTTCCAGGTTCCTATGCAGTGTTGTTCTTTACAGCATCAGACCTTGCTTCTATCACCAGTCACATCCACAATTGGGTATTGTTTTTGCTTTGGCTCCATCCCTTCATTCTTTCTGGAGTTGTTTCTCCACTGATCTCCAGTAGGATATTGGGTAACTACCGACCTGGGAAGTTCATCTTTCAGTGTCCTATCTTTCTGGCTTTTCATACTGTTCAATGCCAAAGAATGCTCAAACTACCACACAGTTGCACTCATCTCACATGCTAGTAAAGTAATGCTTAAAATTCTCCAAGCTAGGCTTAAGCAATATGTGAACCATGAACTTCCTGATGTTCAAGCTGGTTTTAGAAAAGGCAGAGGAACCAGAGATCAAATTGCCAACATCTGCTGGATCATGGAAAAAGCAAGAGAGTTCCAGAAAAACATCTATTTCTGCTTTATTGACTATGCCAAAGCCTTTGACTGTGTGAATCACAATAAACTGTGGAAAATTCTGAAAGAGATGGGGATACCAGACCACCTAACCTGCCTCTTGAGAAATCTGTATGCAGGTCAGGAAGCAACAGTTAGAAATGGACATGGAACAACAGACTGGTTCCAAATAGGAAAAGGAGTATGTCAAGGCTGTATATTGTCACCCTGCTTATTTAACTTCTATGCAGAGTACATCATGAGAAACGCTGGGCTTAAGGAAGCACAAACTGGAATGAAGATTGCCGGGAGAAATATCAATAACCTCAGATATGCAGATGACACCACCTTTATGGCAAAAAGTGAAGAAGAACTATGAAAGTGAAAGAGGAGAGTGAAAAAGTTGGTTTAAAGCTCAACATTCAGAAAACAAAGATCATGGCATCTGGTCCTATCACTTCATGGCAAATAGATGGGGAAACAGTGGTTGCCTTTATTTTTCTGGGCTCCAAAATCACTGCAGATGGTGATTGCAGCCATGAAATTAAAAGACCTTACTCCTTGGAAGGAAAGTTATGACCAACCTAGATAGCGTATTGAAAAGCAGAGACATTACTTTGCCAACAAAGGTCCATCTAGTCAAGGGTATGGTTTTTCCAGTGGTCATGTATAGATGTGAGAATTTGACTATAAAGAAAGCTGAGTGTCAAAAAACTGATGCTTTTGAACTGTGGTGTTGGAGAAGACTCTTGAGAGTCCCTTGGACTGTAAGGAGACCCAATGGAAAAGGAGATCTAAAGGAAATCAGTCCTGGGTGTTCATTGGAAGGACTGATGTTGATGCTAAAAATCCAATACTTTGGCCACCTGATGTGAAGAGTTGACTCATTTGAAGAAACCCTGATGCTGGGAAAGATTGAGGGCAGGAGGAGAAGGGGATGACAGAGGATGAGATGGTTGGATGACATCACCGAATCAATGGGTTTTAGTGAACTCCAGGAGTTGGTAATGGACAGGGAGGCCTGGCGTGTTGGTGGTTCATGGGGTTGCAAAGAGTTGGACACGACCGAGTGACTGAACTGAACTGAACTGTTCATGGGGTTCTCAAGGCAAGAATACTGCAGTGGTTTGCCATTCCCTTCTCCAGTGGTCCAAATTTTCTACATATTAGGTGGTTAAGAAATACATAAAAAACACAGTAAATATGGCCCTTTTCCTTGCAAAAGACTAGAACTTTTGCTTGTGGGGATGGGCCTCAGGAAGACTGCGTGTGAGTGTTATGGTGAGGTGGAAGGAGGCTTGTCTGAAGTTGAAGGAAAGTTGTAACACATCCATGTAGCTTATTATGGACATGATGAAGTGATGCATCTGATGGCTGTGTGGAATGATTCATGTGTGCATTTTGTTTCTTGTAGAGGAAATTATACATAAGAAAATGAAAAATTTGTATTATGTTCAAATATGTATCATATATCCTAATAATATCAATCATATTGAAAAAAAATCAACCTTTCAAAACAAGTGTTGCAGCAGAACTGAATGTACCTGTGGGGCATTGAGAGGAAATTAAGGCAGAATAAGGTAACCCAGAAGCCTTGAAACATGACATTTTGATTTTTAAAAAAAATTATTTATTTTTAAATTTTTTAATTAAATGGAAGATTCTTTAGACACTATCATGCTTTATAATTTTCAGAAGTTTTACACACATGGTTTCACATAATCCCCTAGTAACTCTTTTTCTCTTGTCCCCTGCTCCTGTACTCCCCTTCCCCACTTCCTCTCCCCACTATAGTTCCACAATAGAGGACAAACCACTAATTTGTTCTCTATATCTGTGAGTCTGCTTCTTTTTTTTTTAATTTGCTAGTTGTATTTTTTTAGATTTCACATATAAGTGATATCATACAATATTTGGTTTTCTTTTACTAATTTTATGATGCCCTCCACGATTACCCATGTTGCTACAAATGACAGTGTTTTATTCTTTTTTTGTGGCTAAGTAGTATTCTGTTATAAATAATAAAATATATACCACATCTTCTTTATCCATTCATCTGTTAGATATGGTTGCTTCCATACCTTGGCAGTTATACATCACGCTGCTTTGAATATTGGAGTGCAGTGTACTTCTCTTAACCCAGCACTATCATCTCTAGGAATTTAACCTAAGGAAATATTAAGAGATGTTGCCCATTAATAAATAAAAATGTTTTAGCATAGTGAAAATTTTTGAACAAGGTTAAGGCCAACCATGTGAGATTGTTAAATTATGGCCATTCATTAACAAAACAGTATGTTGTTAATAATCATTTTTCAAAAGGGTATATATATATATACACATATATAAATAAATTTATTTAAGTAAAAAAATGTTTAGTTGGTTTAAAGGAAAGCATTAAGTACATACTGAAACAGGTAGCACACAAACATGGTGAAGTCTTGGGAGTAGTGTTGAAATACTGACATTTAAAAAAGACTAGTCAGTCATATCAGGTCCAGATTTTTAGCCTGTTACCTATTGCTTACCTACTTATACTTTATGCTGCTTTAGGTCTCAGAGGTTTTACAAATCTCCCAACCTCTTGGATTATAGAATGAGGTTTTCTTAAGACTGTTTAAAGAAATCTGGCATCTGATGATGAATCATTAAAAGGGCATATATTGATGAGAAAAGATTCATGATATATTACCAAAATTTGAAATGATAATTTCACAAGGCTCTTTATGGAATATCAATTTTTTAAAACCAATAAATTACATACATATATAGCACAAATGTTGAAAAGACACATTTTAACATTATCTTTTGGTAATGAGTTTATGCTTGCTTTATGTTTGTGCTTTCTTATTTTTCCCTAATATTTCAGCAGTGAATTTATATTTTCTTAAAAAAAGATTGTCTCATTTAAACTAAAAAAGCACAGCTTGTCTTGATTCAGGATGCATTTGATGTCCCCAGGACCCATCTTTCATCTCAGCTTTCCCAGAGTACCTTCACAGTTGGGGTTCCCCTCCCCACCCTTGTGGGAGTTGGAAGGAGGCTGCTGACTCATGTTTAGAAGAAAAGACCCTGTGTCTGTTTTTATAATGAGAAAAAATATACCCAAGTTTTGAAGGAACATATAATGATTTTACTGATGGAACCAAGTCCTAGAAGTCAAAGACAGGAGTAGGACCCGGGCACCAGCAGGAGATACACACAGACACACACAGAGGCACACACACACACACACACACAGAGGCACACACAGACACACATGCAGATACACACACAGACACACACACATTTTTTCTCCCTCTGACAAGAGGACTTCTATGTGTGTGAATATGGATAGACCACTGTGTTTCCTCCTTGCTCTAAGCGTCCTTGAACCTCCAGAGACCCATATGCTAGCTTGATTACCATGCTAGTCAGGGAAGTGTTTGGTATTTTTAATCTAAATCACTCTTTCTGGAAAACATAAGACATTTTTTGATGTGTTTAACCTTTTGGAGAAATCGACTGGACATTATCTTTCAGCCACCAGAGTGCTGTTACATTAAATCTACCATCAGCCTTCTCCAATAGGGTGGTCTGTCTCTTTTTAATTTGCCTGTGGAGTGGCGATGATGATCTGAGTTGAGAAGGAACTGTATCTAAATCATGAGGAAGGATGAAGGAATGCCATGTGTGGGAAGAGGCACTTCAGAGCTTGAAATTTTGTATCAAATGTGGTGACATCCCAGGGTCCTGCACTGGATGATATTTCAGAAAGCCTATCCCCGTCATGTTGAATATTCATTAACAGCGGCTTCGGTTTATTGTACGTTTTCCATGTGCTAGAAAATTCAAAGGAAAGAAGGTAGTCTGCTGGGGACACAATATATACCTGGAAGGAATCTGAGGTTTAATGGAGTTGCGTTTATGTATTAGTTAGAGGGCAAGGTCATGGCAGACATATCACCATAGTGACTCAAATGGTTGGTGGATCACCTGTATCTTAGTCTGACTTTTTGAGGTTTTAAGATTTAGATGCTTTGGCCTCCAAGATCTAAAAATCAGAATCTCTGGGAGTGGCTCAGAATTTTAAATATGCATTCTTCTCTGTCTTTCTCTTTATGCTGATGTATTTGGATTATTGGCAGAAGGTGTCCAGGAGAGGCTTCTTAGATGTGGCAGGTGGGAACTGAGCTTGATATGAAAAGATGGAGAAGAGCAGGATGCCTTCCCAGGTAGAGAGGAGCCAGACACAAAGGTGGAGTGGTGGCGAAGCAAGGTCCTTTCTGTGGGCACTGAGAAAAGCCGTGTGCATGGTCACATGGCTGGGGAATGTGGAGAAAACTGAGAAGGGCATTTGAGACCTGGGGTGTAGAACCCAGGAGTTCTGTACTCTTTTTTTCATTTGTGTGATGATACAGATTTAAAATTTGATGTTTCTAGGCACAGAACAATGTCAGAAGCATATGTAGATTTTGATCCCATCCCCCCAACTCACACCCTACCTGGCCAACGCAGAACTCAAATTTTCAGGGAAGTAGAGCCAACATTACCGTACTTTTTTATTCTAGTATTCATAAGAGAATTTTACAAGCATGCAACAACATGAAACACTGCAAGTTCTTAAAACATCACAATTTATAAGGAGAATGAATAAATTGACAATCTTTTCACAGTTAAATTTTACCTTAGGAAAGGAGCTTTGGTTTTAGATATCCACTGTACTTCCAAAGAAGTATGTTTCATAAAAGTGAAGTTGCTCAGTCGTGTCCGACTCTTTGCAACCCCATGGACTATAGCCTACCAGGCTCCTCGGTCCATGGGATTTTCCAGGCAAGAGTACTGGAGTGGGTTGCCATTTCCTTCTCCAGGGGATCTTCCCCACCCAGGAATCGAACCCAGGTCTCCTGCATTGTAGGCAGACGCTTTACCATCTGAGCCACCAGGGAAGTATGTTTCATGAAAGAAAGGCATAAATAAATTCAGTTAAATATTATGTGGTTAAATAAAAGTCACATAATTTACCAGTTTCAACCTAAAATTTATATGCTTGTTTTATAGCAGACTTTGCTTCCATCATGTGTAATGACTTTGCTGATGCTCTGGATGTTCTTATAGTATCCTTATCCATGTGCAATTAGAATAGAGAGAAACTGTTCATTCTTCTATCATCTCTCTCTGCTGTTTTCCAGATCAGAAGTTACCTGACCTCCTCAGTGTTCAGGAGATGTGTTACTCGTTGGAAAGTTCATAAACCTCCCTGGTCAAGCCTGCTCTGTAGAGATGCTGGCATGACAAGCAGCTCCATTGTGTCTAGACCTGCATTATACTCATGAATTCTGGTTGGATGCTCGTGTTCAAAGCTGAAGTGCATTTCCCCTGTCACTGGCAGCTTGATGGAGGTGACATGTCCTCCTGATCGTTCACTGAGCTAGCTTTGGCAAATCTTTTATCTGAATTGCCTTTTGACTCTTCTCATTTCCTGTATCTTGATGCATCCTATCATAGACACTTAAATTCAGTGAAAGTTCATCAAGTGGTTATTACAAAATGAGGCTACCAAACAGAGATGTAATAATATTGTTTCACCTGTGAGTAAAACTCTAAAAAGAAGTTGTCCCTGTCAAGTCAACTCCATACCACTTCAGTAATTCCTAGTTGTAGCAAAATGAAAAGCACAGGTAGAGGCTGTGAATCATGAAATCCCCACTTTGCTTGCTAAAAACACCTACCTATTCATCTGTTGATGGACTTTTAGATTGCTTTCATGTCCTAGCTATTGTAAATAGTGCTGCAGTGAACATTGGGGTGCATGTGTCTTTTTGAATTGTGGTTTTCTTAGGGTATATGTCCAGTAGTGGGGTTGCTGGGACATATGGTAGTTCTATATTTAGTTTTCTAAGGAACTTCCATACTGCTCTCCATAGTGGCTGCATCAGTTTACATTCTCGCCAAAAGTGCAAAAGGGTTTCCTTTTCTCCACACTTTCTCTGGGGTTTATTGCTTGTAGTTCTTTTGATATTGGCATTCTGACTGGAGTAAGGTGGTAGTCTCATTGTGGTTTTGATCTGCATTTCTCTAACAATTGGTGGTGGTGAACATCTTGGCCATCTGTATGATAGATAGTTGCTGCTGCTGCTAAGTCACTTCAGTCATGTCCGACTCTGTGCGACCCCATAGACGGCAGCACACCAGGCTCCCCCGTCCCTGGGATTCTCCAGGCAAGAACACTGGAGTGGATTGCCATTTCCTTCTCCAATGCATGAGAGTGAAAAGTGAAAGTGAAGTCACTCAGTCATGTCCGACTCTTAGCGACCCCATGGACTGCAGCCCCCAGGCTCCTCTGTCCATGGGATTTTCCAGACAAGAGTACTGGAGTGGGGTGCCATTGCCTTCTCTGTGTGGGAAGCTGCTATATAGCACGAGGAGCTCAGTTTGATGCTCCGTGGTGACCTAGAGGAGTGGGGTAGAGGGTGGGTTGGAAAGAGGTCCAAGAGGGGATATATATATGTATGCATATAGCTGATTCACTTCATTGTACAGCAGAAACTGACGCAACCTTCTAAAGCAATTATACCTACTCCAGTAAAAACCCACGCGTTTTCCTCTAACTTGAAAAATTATATCACGGTGGGTCAGTAACAGTGACTTACTTTGTTATAAGATACCTTTGAGTTTAGCCTAATGTATATAATGAATACATCACGGCAATCTCCAGTAGCTTAAGTGTTTTTCACACTATGATTCTTAGTGTTAAACCTGACAGCTGACGGAAACTACCTGCAGAATTGTGGTGGTTGGCGATGGGAAGTTCCCTGTAGGAATGTGACATGATAAAGCTGATATGCTATCTAGGAAGTGCAGGATGAACTGAGAGTGAGGCTGGAGCAGGAGACTCAGGAGAAGATGATTTCAGTAACCCAGGGGAAAATAAGTGGGACTTGGGAAGAGGGGACATCTGAGAGGATAAGGTAGTGAGACATTTTTGGAGGAGACCCGTAAGAGGACACAGACGGCGTCTTTAAGAGAGGAATATTTTCTAGTGGCATCCTGTCTCCTGAGGAAGGTAAAAAGAACGAATCGAGGCAGTCATACGCTCTGTGTGGCAGCAAATAGTCGGGTTACCCTGGGGAGAGACGTGAAAAACTTCTGCTTGCAGGGACTGCAAGTCATTTCCATCTCCTCGGGCTGAGTGAAAACCCCAGCTGCATGATTTCTTAGCCAATTATGGGAACTTGCACAGCAAATGCAGTGCATTTAATGCAAGGCCACAAATCTAGGGCAACTTTCTGCTTTGATTTCCTTATTTAATCTGCAATTTCCTTTTTACAGTTCTCACAGGGACTTACGGTGGCATCAAGGCAGACTAAGAGTCTACTTCCTCTCGCGTTTCTGTTTCCAGTCTTCTTCCTAAGATGCAGATGTTGGGTGACATGGCAGGTTTCTGTTGGAACCCTGTAGCCAGGGAACTGAGCCAGGCCCTAAAACAGGTGGGACTGGGGAAGGCGGGGTGGACACACTGTACTTGACTTCTCAGTGGGCTGCTTTTCTACCAGGAAAGGAGTCTGGCCTGGGGTGTGGAGTCCTTCCATGCATGGAGAAGTTGACCATGAAAAACTCAACACATTGTAAAGAGTGCCTGGAAAGCTCTTAAATATTTGCTCCAAAGGCCTTTACTGTTATTTCATTACTGATTTTTCTCAGGGGCTGTTTGGGCCTCTTGCCTTGACTGTAAGGATAGTGACTCCCGCTCTTTCTGCCATGTTCTGCTTACAGACTTTATTCTAGGTGAGCTGCAGTCCATGTGGTTGCGAAGATCTGGACATGAGGCAGCACCTGACAAACACACACATGATTTGCTCAGATCGTCTGACACTCTGACTGTCCATGGGTCTGAATTCTGATATCTCTGGCCAGTGCAAAATTGTTTGTTCCTCCACCAGCAGAGGGGAAGGAGCTGCTGCTTCATTCTCTTCTCTAAATTGGGTGTTCATTCGCTTAGTTGTATCCAACTCTTTGAGACTCTATGGACTATGGCCAGTCAGGTTCCTCTGCCCATGGTATTTCCTAGGCAAGAATACTGGAAGGAGTTACCATTTCCTCTTCCAGGGGATCTTCCTGACCCAGGGATCGAACCCATGTCTCCTGCATCACAGATGGATTCTTTACCGCTGAGCCACTGGGGAAGACTCATCTCTAAATTCCCACCTTCTAAAATAATAATAATAAAAAAACTAAAACTACATTCAAGAAGAATATTAAAACAGGAAGGATCTGTCTTCATACCCAGGTAACAGCGGGAACAGGGGTGTTACTGTCTAGCCCAGGGTGTCCTGAGTGAGCATCTCTGAATATAGGCTGAAAAATGGCTCCCCAGAGATATGTTCATATTCTAATTTCTGGGACCTATAAATATTATTTTATTTGAAAGACAAAACTCTTTGTAAATGTTATTACATTAGAAATCTTGAGATGAGCATATCATCTTGGAATATATAGGTGGCCTTCAATCCAAGCACAAGTGTCCTCATAAAAATGAGGCAAAGGGAGCATTCATGTACATGAAAGAGGAGGGGCAATGTGGCCATAGAGGAAAAGACTGAAATGATGGGGCCACGAGCCCAGGAATGCTGACAGCCACCTGGGCTGGAAGAGGCAAGGAATGAGTTTTCCCCTAGAGGCTCTGGAGGAAGTGTGGCCTTGCTGACACTTGATTTCAGCTTGGTGAAGCAGATTGCAGACTTCTGGCCCTAGAACTATGAGAGAATAAATTTTTATAGTTTTAAGTTTGTTGCAACTTGTTACAGTAACCCAGAAAATGGAAACAGTTACAAAGCTGTTTTTTCAATACTTGGCTGTAGTAAGGATCCTGATCTATAACTATGGGAATAACACAGAAAACTGGGTAGAGTGGAAGATGCAGGATATATGTCTAATGCCCTGGTCTTCATAGAATCTGATAGATGTGAAAGCAACAACTTGTGGTCATCTGATGTCCAAACATTTTTCTATTTCCCTGTAACAACTGAGTACCCATTATGATCTAAGCACTTGGCCAGATCCAGATTTGTGGCCTTTCCCAAAGCATCTTTTTCCATATAATTCAAACCTGTCTTACCTGATTAAGACCCTGCCTGAATTTATATCACATGGATGAGCCTCTTGGATAAGAAAATATAAAAAAGACAGGCTGGTAAGGATTTTAAGGGAACTACTATGGCATTCCTCTCTTCCCCAGTCAACTCTGTGGCCAAATTTCAAGATTGCCTGGAGACATATCAGTAACTTCAGATATGCAGATGGCACCACCATTATGGCAGAAAGCAAAGAAGAACTAAAGGGACTCTTAATGAAACTGAAAGAGGAGAGTGGAAAAATTGGCTTAAAACTCAACATTCAGAAAATGAAGATCGTGGCATCCGGTCCCATCACTTCATGGCAAATAGATAGGGGAAACAATGGAAACAGTGACAGACTTTATTTTTCTGGGCTCCAAAATCACTGCAGATGGTGACTGCAGCCTTGAAATTAAAAGACACTTGCTTCTTGGAAGCAAAGCTGTGACCAATCTAGACAGCATATTAAAAAGCACAGACATTACTTTTCCAACAAATGTCCATCTAGTCAAAGCTATGGGTTTTCCAGTGGTCATGTATGGATGTGAGAGT
Source organism: Aepyceros melampus (assembly GCA_006408695.1). NCBI lineage: Eukaryota > Metazoa > Chordata > Mammalia > Artiodactyla > Bovidae > Aepyceros > Aepyceros melampus. The sequence goes on from SJXQ01012837.1 coordinate 124,491, forward strand.
TGGACTATAAGGAAAGCTGAGCACTGAAGAATTAATGCTTTTGAACTGTGGTGTTGGAGAAGACTCTTCAGAATCCCTTGCACTATAAGGAGATCCAACCAGTCATCCTAAAGGAAATCAGTCCTGAGTATTCATTGGAAGGACTGATGCTGAAGCTGAAACTCCAATACTTTGGCCACCTGATATGAAGAGCTGACTTATTTGAAAAGACCCTGATGCTGAGAAAGATTGAAGGTGGGAGGGAAAGGGCCCAACAGAGGATGAGACTCAATGGACATAAATTTGGGTAAGCTCTGGGAGCTGGTGATGGACAGGGAGGCCTGGCATGGGTCCATGGGGTTGCAAAGAGTTGGACATGACTGAACAACTGAACTGAATAAAAAACAATGATTAATTCTTGTGCTGAAATCAGCATCTTGGTGGTGGAAGAGCAGGAAATACATAGCCTTGGGTAACAGAAAGATTCCAGGTCAAACCAGAGTCAGTCTGGGGTAATGGGTATTTAAAAAAAAAAAAGGAAAGCTTTAGATACATTGGTAAAATCTAATCCAGGACACCAAGAAGAACTGTGAATGTTCTAAAGACAGAAGGAAGGGAGCGAGGAGGGGCATGGTGGAGCCTGGGGCTCTGCACTAGCTGAGGGGAAGTCCTTTGGGTCATAAGAACATCTGCCTAGCAGCCGGGGCCAGTGGAAGATTTTGTTAGGGTTTATTCACCACGTTTACAGGCTCATTCAGAAGCAAGGATGTATGGCAGCAAGAGAGATGCATTTGCAAACACACCAAGTCCACCCAAAGTCTTTTTCCAGCTGGGAAGCCCATGGAAATAGTTTGGAATGGGTCTCGTTTGAACTGGCTAGTGTTTTTCACTCTGAGTCTGAATTTTTCCACCTGGAGTGAAAGGTTTGCATTCAGTTCAGTTCAGCACTAGAAAATTTAAACTGTCATATTTGAGAGGGACATTATAGATCACCTTGTCCATTCCAACTGCTTTACAGATCAGAATCCTGAGGCTCAGATTATGGCAATTACTTATCCAAAGCCACCTGTCAAGGTGTTGGTGAAGGTAGGATTAGAATCTAGCATATGAGGCTTCAGGACCAGGTTCTCCAGTATCCTATATGGATTTTGAAGGGATGGATTTCCGGGTTTCTGTAAACCACCCAAATTTATATGCCAAAATTTTGTGAATATCTGTACATTTTTTAAAAGAAAGAAAACCTTTAATGTGATATCCAGAAATGGCTAAGGACATTTCAAAAAGCCATCCATTAGTTAACTCAACAGATCTATTGTGTCCCTGCTGCTGATCAGACCCTCTTTGGAACACTTTGAGCAGTAGGCAGAGGAAGCAGAAGTCCCTGCTTTCAAGGAGCTTTTATTTTACACATGTAATGAGTAAAAGATACTGTATATCAGGTGGTGATAGGTGTATGAGAAAAATAAAGCAAGGGCAGGGAGTCCAGGGGGCCTCTTCTGTTTTACTTGAATTGGATTGAAATATTCCCCACAAGTGCCAAGACTCCTTGCCCTGAGGATCGGGAGCACAGCACTGTGAAGGAACATGGCACGCTGTGCTATGGCCATTTTACAAGGGGCAGCCGGAGGCAGAGGCGGTGTCTTCAAAGAGCCCGTGATCCTCTTCACTTGTTCATTGTCAGAGATGCCTGTGCCGGGAAAGTGAGAAATTCATTGTCTTGAGCCTCCTGAGGCTGGTTGCTGGGCCATCATCACTTACAGGAGGCCCCATGCTGTCTGCTGTGCAAGGTAGTGATGGTTTCTATGTCAGCATTATTTATGACCTGCTGCATCACTGCGGCAGGGAGGAGAGGAAGACAGGACAGCCAGAGAGGCAGCAGCAGCCGCCACTGATGGAAGTTCTGGGTTTGGGGATAAATAAAGGATAACCTTTCAATGGCCTGTGCTGCTGCTTTTTCGAAGCATTTTGAGCTTGATTTGATCTTCACATGATTCTTAGAGGCATGGCAAATATGGTTAATCCCGCTGTGAAGCTTTATCATCCAACACACAGAGGGGTATGGGGTTGTATGGCAGGTTAGAAGCAGGGCCAAAGATTAGAGCTCAGATCCTTGCTCCCTCCATCCATAGCCTTATTTCATCCCTGTCTCCTTTCTTTTCTCTGATCATCACATTGAATCCAGCAGCAAATCCTTCTTCTTGGAATTATATCTAGAATCTGACCACCTCTCGCCATCTGACCGCGCCTGCCCTAGACCAGAGCACTGTTATCTCTTGCATGGGCTGTGTGATAAACGGGTGGCTGGCCTTCATGTTGCAACATTTTCTTCCCACCTCAAGGTTCCAGTCCATCCTCCACGCAGAAGCTCAGTAGCCAAGAGTGACTCTTTATTTTTTAAAAGATTTTTGTTTGAAATGGACCATTTTAAAATTCTTCATTGAATTTGTTATAGTATTATTTTTGGTTTATGTTTTGGGGCATATGGGGTCTTAGCTCCCCATCCAGGGATGGAACTCACATCCCCTGCAGTGGAGGGTGAAGTCTTAACCACTAGACCACCAGGAAAGTCCTTGACTTTCTTAAATATATGTCATATCAAGTTCTCTGCCTGCCGCCTACTCCCACATCCCCAGGAGCTTTCCATCTGTCAGAATACGAGCCGGAGTTCCTTCCAAGGCCCAGAAGGCCCTGCATCGTCTCACCTCTTGCTCCCATTTTCGCCTGATTTTCCCCTCTTCTGTCTCTTACTCTCTCTTCTCCAGTCACATTGGCTCTGCTGGTCCTCGAATTTGACAAATGCATTATTACCATTTGGGAGCCTTTGTGCTTTCTCTTCCTTCTTCCTGGGAGTTCTTTCTCCAGAGATTTCTATGCCATTTCTTTTCCTTTATTCATGTCTCTGGGGCTTCCCTGGTGGCTCAGCGGTGAAGAATCTGCCTGCAATGCAGGAAACATGGGTTTGATCCCTGGGTCGGGAAGATGCCCTGGAGGAAGCCATGGCAACCCATTCCAGTGTTTTCTTGCCTAGAGCACTGCCTGGACAGAGGAGCCTGGCAGGCTACAGCCCATGGGGTCACAAAGATTTGGACATGACTGAAGTGACTTAGCATGCAAGTCTCTCTGCTCAGAGACTTGTCACACCATTTAGTATAAAACAGCAGCTTCTGTCACTCCCTACCCCCTAACACTGCTTATTTTTCTTCATTGCATTTATCAGTACCTGGTGAGGTGTGATCACTGTTCATTTTGTTAGTAGCTTTCCCAATAGAATGTAGCCTCCGTGAAGGTGGTGACTCTGCGTAATCACTATTCAAGCACCAGTGCTCCATAGTGTTGGGCACATGGTAGGTACATTTATTTGTTAAATGAATGAAAAAATATCCCTCTAACCAAGAGCATTTTTTTTGTTTTAAAAATTATATAGCATTTTTATTCTGTGAAAACTTATAATCCATATATGTATGACTCTCTATTAACTTGAATATTAAACTAAACTCCCCAATTCTTTTTAAAATTTTTAGTTTTTAATTGGTGGATAATTGCTTTACAATTTTGTGTTGGTTTCTGCTGTACACCAACATGAATCAGTCATAATTTTATGTGTGTATATATATTCCTTCCCTCCCTCCCTTCCCCCATCCCACCCCTCTAGGTCATCACAGAGTGAGACTGGGCTCCCTGTGTTACTTAGCAACTTCTGACTAACTGTTTACATGTAATAGTATATATATATTGATGTTACTTTCTCAATTCATCCCACCCTCATCTTCCCCCTCTGTGACCACAAGTCCACTCTCTTCTAGGTCCATCAGTACCATTTTTCTGGATTCCATATATATGTGTTAATATACAGTACTTGTTTCTCTGTTTCTGAGTGACTTACTCTGTATAAGAGGCCAAGAGCATTTTTTTTGAGGATGTTTAATGATGTTGGAAATGAGGATGTAAGAGGCTGTATGAGTCTGCTCTAGCTGCCATAAAAGAATACCACAGACTGGGCGGCTTAAACAACAGAAATTTATTTTCTCACAGTTCTAGAGGCTAGAGGTCTAGGATGAAGGTATCAGCACTATTGGGTTCTGGTTGTACCTCTTCTCTTGGCTTGCTGATGATGCCTTCTTGCTGTATCCTAACATGGCCTTTTCTCTGCATGTGTAGATGGAGAAAGAGTTCTCTGGTGTCCCTTTTCTCTTATAAGTACACCAGTTGTATTGAATAGAATCCCACCCTTATGACTTCATGTAACCTTACTTACCCCCTTGAAGGCTGTATCTCCAAATATACACATTGGGGTTTAGAGTTTCAACATATGATTTTTGTGTGTGTGTGTGTGAGAGGGGATACAGTTCAGTCTATAACAGAAGCCAACATTTATTAATCACCCACTTTGTGCCAAACTAACACTGTGTAAAACACTTTATACAGTTTCTCATCTAATTATTAGCCATATTTTACAGACAAACTGAGGTTAGCAGAAAGATTACCTAATTTGATCAGTACAGTTCAGTTCAGTCGCTCAGTCTTGTCCAACTCTTTGCCACCTTATGCACTGCAGCACACCAGGCCTCCCTGTCCATCACCAACTCCTGGAGCTTACTCAAACTCATGTCCATTGAGTCAGTGATGCCATCCAACCATCTCATCCTCAATTTTTTGCTGCTCAGCTTTCTTTATAGTCCAACTGTCACATCCATACATGACCACTGGAAAAACCATAGCCTTGACTAGACAGACCTTTGTTGGCAAAGTAATATCGCTGCTTTTAATATGCTGTCTAGGTTGGTCACAGCTTTTCTTCCAAGGAACAAGCATCTTTTAATTTCCTGGCTGTAATCACCATCTGCAGTGATTTTGGTGCCCCAGAAAATAAAGTCTGCCATTATTTCCTCACCTATTTCCCATGAAGTGATGGGACCAGATGCCGTGATCTTAGTTTTCTGAATGTTGAGCTTTAAGCCAACTTTTTCACTCTCCTCTTTCACTTTCATCAAGAGGCTCTTTAGTTCTTCACTTTCTGCCATAAGGATGATGTCACTTGCATGTCTAAGTTTATTAATATTTCTCTGACAATCTTGATTCCAGCTTGTGCTTCATCCAGTCTAGCATATCTCATGATGTACTCTGCATAGAAGTTAAATAAGCAGGGTGACAATATATAGCCTTGACATACTCCTTTCCCTATTTGGAACCAGTCTGTTGTTCCATGTCCAGTTCTAACTGTTGCTTCCTGACCTGATACAGATACACAAAAGTACTAAATAGAGAAGTTGAATCTTAGACCAAGACCTGATTCTAAAGCCCAATTTTTGATTCATTTATAGTCTACAGCCTTCTATTTCATTTGGAAGACATGGTGGAAATACATTCCTTGAAAAGTTTTTAAGCTTTTCCATTAGATTCTCCCATTTTCCTTGCCCAAGTCAAATATTTTCTTATTTTTAGAAACAATAGTGATTTAGTTATTTTTTTTCAACATCTATTCATAGAGAACTATTGTTTCAAGAAAGTATATGAAATGCTGTGGGACATATAGAAAAAAAAGTATATTTTTTAGGCTAAAGTAGGCTATGTTGAAGTAACCATGACAAAATATCATGGACTTAACATGCAATTTATTTCTCATTTATGCTCCATGCCCAGCAGGGGTCAGGGGCAAACTCTGCTCCTGACTCTGCATCCAGCCTCAGCCACACTGTTAATCAGGGCCCCAGATTATGGAGACTCTGCCATCTTGTATCTGTACCATTTGGAACAATGGTCTCTGTGATTACTATGGGCAAAGACAGAAGAGAAGGACCAATGTGTTTACCTGCCAAATAGACACACCATCAAAATTTCCCATAATTTCAGAAAGTTCCCTGATGTACTCTTCCTTTCAGTTCCCCACTACAGTACTTTCTAACAGAAACAACTATTTTCTAATTTCTATTGCTACAATTTAGTTTTGCCTACGTTTCCTTTGAAGGAAACCTTGCATCTCTTCTTTGTGTCTGGCTTCTTTTTTGGCATAATGGTTTTGAGATTCCTCACTGTGTGACTGTCAGCAGTTTGTTTCCTTTGATGGCTTGTGTATAGCATGAATTAATCTTAGCCAGATGATCGTATATTTATCTCTAAAGATGCATAAATTATAAGGTTAATCCTTGGCCAAAACTGGATAATGTAATAACTGAAGATAAATGATGTTTTATAACCATGTGCATGTGAGTAGTTTTGGGTCAAGGTTTATCAGCCTGTCTGTTTTTCTTACTAATAATATTGGATTTATGGTTTGCATCTGATTTTTGATAGAGCCTGGGGACGGTTGACAGTAGAGGCTGGACGTATAGTTATATTGTACCTACTCGATCAGTTCACTTTAAGAAACCCCTACTCCAAGCAGACTTTTGGCTTCCTGGTTCGGAGATTCTTTGTATGCATACTGGTGGTGGTTTGAGAACTGGAGACAATGCAGGTCCTGGGCAATCCAACAAGCTAACAGAAAGATAGAGGTCTGTACCTGAGATGACCTGTCAATGCTGCTTGTATCCTTTGCTATATCAAGGTTATTTCCTGAGGATAGACTATTTGAGTGCTGAGCATCCTTTTAACAATCAAGCTGTTTAAAGTGATTAACATGTTATTAACATTGCTGAGTAGCATTTCATTGCATGGATACACTATAATTTGTTTATTCACTCACCTGTTTTAACATTCTAGTTCCAGGCTATTATGAATAACGGTGCTATGAAAATTCTTGTACAAATCATTTTGAGGACTTACATTTTCATCTCTTGGAAAATGCCTGTTAGTTTATATTATTTATTGTTGCATAACAAATTACTGTAAATGTGCTGGTTTAAAATGACTCATATTATCTCAGTTTCTGTGGATCTAAAATCTTGGAACTGTTTCACTAGATTCTCTGTTCCAAAGTCTCTTACAAACCTGCAATCAAGGTGTCAACTAGGGCCGGGATCTCATCTGAAGGTTTGATTGAGGAATGATCCATTTCCAAGCTCACATACTTGGCAGGATTCAGTTACTGGAGGCTGTTGAACTGAGGGCCTCAGTTCTTAGCAGGCTGTTAGCTGGAGGCTATCCTCAGTTCCTTGCCATGTGGGTCTCTCTCAGCTTGATTTATGAAAATATATACACTGAGAAGGCAACAGAGAAAGCCTGTTAGCAAGATGGAAATGAGAGCCTTTTGCCATCGAATAATGGAAGCTAAGTCACTTCAATGTTGCTATATTCCATTGGTTAGAAGCAGGTTACTCAAGGGGAGAAAATTATACAGGCTTGAATAGCAAGGAATAAGAGATTATTGGAGACCATCTTAAAGTCTGCCTTCTGAGTTACTGAGTTAAATTGCTGGGTTACAGAATAGGTGGATAAGTAAGTAACTGTACAGGAAACTGCCAAGCTATTCCCTAAAGTGTTCAGTCACTCAGTCATGTCCAACTCTTTGCAGCTCCACGGACTGCAATACATCAGGCGACCCAGTCCTTAACCATCTCCCGGATTTTGCTCAAACTCATATCCATTGAGTTGGTGATGCCATTCAACCATCCTGTCCTCTGTCATCCCCTTCTCCTCCTGCCCTTTTCCAGCGAGTCAGCTCTTCACATCAAGTGACCAAAGTATTGGAGCTTCAACTTCAGCCATCAGTCCTTCCAATGAATATTCAGGACTCATTTCCTTTAGGATTGACTGGTTTGATCTTATAGTCCATGGGACTCTTAAGAGTCTTTCCAACCCCACAGTTTGAAGGCATCAGTTCTTCAGTGCTCAGCCTTCTTATGGTCCAGTTCTCACATCCATACATGACTACTGGAAAAACCATAGCTTTGACTCTATGGACTTTTGTTGACCAAGGGATGTCTGTGCTTTTTAATATGCTGTCTAGGTTTGTCATAACTTTTCTAAGGAGCAACCATTTTCTATCATTAAATTCCTTCCTAAGTGTTTCCTATTTTATTGTCCTTTCTTCCAAGGAGCAAGCATTACTCTTTACTAAAGTAATTGTATCATTTGACATTCCCACTAGCGCTGTATGAGAGTTCCAATTGCTCCACATTCTTTTAAATACTTGGTACTATCAGACATTTTTCTTTCAGTCTGTCTGGTGAGTAAGAAATGGTATGCCACTGGAAATTTAATTTACATTTCTCTTATATATAATGATGTCGAGCATGTTTTAATTTGCTTATTGGCATGTATGTATACACACACACACACACACACACACTTTTGGGAAGGGTCCAAATTATTTGCCTTTTTAGGGAATGGTTCTTCTTCCCCTTATTGATTTGTAAGGATTCTTCTATATTTTGGATATAAGTCTTTTGTCAAATTACTGTTTTGCAAATATTGTCTCCTAGTCTCTACACAGTATTTTTACTTTCTTAATGGTATCTTTTGAGTTTTTTTTATGTTGATATGTTATATCAACATATAAACATGGTTTTTGTTACAAAGTTTTTACTATTGACGAATTCAGTCTACCATATTTTTTTTTTTATTATTAGTGCTTTATCTACCCCAAGGTCATGAAAATATCCTATTTTTTTCTAGAAAGTTTATAGTGTTATGCTTTTGTGTTAAGTTGATTTTTAACTATTATATAAAGAAGGAAGTACAGATTCATTTTATTTTCTATATGGATGTTCATTCATTTTAGCACTACTTGTTGAAAAGGCTGTCTTTTCCACATTGAATTACTTTAGCATCTTTGTCAAAAATCAGTTGGCCACATGTGTTTAGGTCTATTCTGGATCTCTCCTGTTAGTGATCTCTCTTTTTTTTTTTAAATGAAGTTTTTTTAATCCTAGCACCTATTCCACATTATTTTGATTTCTTTAGTTTTTATAGTAGATCTTCAAATCAGAAAGTATAAATCCTACAGCTTTTTTCTGTATTTTTTCAGATTCTTTTGGCTAGTCTAGATTCCTTATATTTTTATATAGAATTTTAGAATTAGTTTGTCAGTTAAAAAAAAAAGCCTATTTGGTGTTAATTGAATCTATTCTGATCAATTTGAGGGGAAATTGACATCTTAAAAATATTATTTTCTAAATCATGGGAATGATATAAGTAACTTTTTTTTTTTTTAGCCAGTGCTTTGTAGTTTTCAGCATAGAGCTATTCATTCTTTCAATTAAACTTACAGTTGTTCCTCGGTATGTGGTATTGGGTAGCATGGAATTAGTTCCAGGACCCTGGGCTCATTAAAATTCAGGGATGCTCAAGTCCCTTATTCATTTAAAATGTCATAGTATAATTGACTTTTCCGACTCATATGTTCTGCATTTGTGGATTCAACCAACCCAGATCGAATTCCATGTTGGTTGAATCCCAGGATATGGACCCTGCAGATAGGAATATACTCAGTCCTCACTATGTATGTTGCTTTTTTGATTCTATTATAAATGGTATTACTTTAAGTTTTAGTTCTTTATACTAATGTACAGAAATATAATTTTTTTGCCTGTCATTTTATTTTTGAACTTTGCTAATAAGTTCATTTCGTTTACTAGTTCTAATAGAATTTTGCTGATTCCTTGATATTCTCTGTGTAAAAAATCATATTGTTTGTGAGTAAAGATAGATTTATTTCTTTTCATCAAAACTTTGTGCCTTTTCTTTTTTTTCCTGCCTATTGCTATAAATAGCTGTCCCAACACAGTGTTGAATGGAAGTGTGAGAACAGACATCTTTTCCTTTTTCTCACTGTTAGATTGAAAGTATTCATTACTTCACCATTAAATAAGAAACTGTAGGGGTTTTTTTTTTTTGTTAGATGGCCTCATTTAGATTGATGAACTATTCTCCTATTGCTAATTTATAGAGGGTTTTTATCCTTAATGAGTGTTAACTTCTCTTGGATGCTTTTTCTGCTTACATTGAGATGATACATGCCATCTTTTCATTTTTTTTGGCTAACATTTTTTAAATTGAAGTATAGTAGATTTATGATGTTTCAGGTGTACAGCAAAATGGTTCCGTCTTATATATTTATGAATAGGAATATATTTATATTCCTTTATTAGCTTCTTTTCCCTCATAGGTTAAAGTAAAATAAGTGTTAGTCATTCAGTTGTGGCTGACTCTCTGTGACCCCATGGACTGTACAGCCCACTAGACTGCTCTTTCCATGGAATTTCCCAGGCAGGAGTACTGGAGTGGGTCGCCATTCCCTTCTCTAGGGGAATCTTCCTAACCCAGGGATTGAACCCGGGTCTCCTGCATTGCAGGCATCTGAGCCACCAAAGAAGCCCTATAAGTTATTACAAGTTATTGAATAGTTCCTTTTCTATATAATAGGTTCTTGTTGTTTATTATATATATAATAGTGTGTAGCTATTAACCCAAATTCCTAATTCATCTCTTCCCACTTCCCCTTCTCCCCCTTGGTAACCATAAGTTTGATTTCTATGTCTGTGAGTCTGTTTCTATTTTGTAAATAAGTTCATTTGGATCAGTTTTAAGATTGCTCACATAATATTATGCAACGTTTATCTTTCACTTAGCATAATGCTCTCTAGAGTCATCCATGTTGTCACAGATGACAGGATCTTGTTTTAAAAGGCTGAATAATATTCCATTGTGTGTGTATCCCGTCTTCTTTATCCATTCATCTGTTAATGGACATTCAGGTTGATTCTGTCCTCGGCTATTGTGAATAACGTTGCATTGAATGTGAAGTGGCAGATATCTCTTTGAGATAATGATTTTGTTTCTTTTGGCTGTATACCCAGGAGTGGAATCCTGGATCAGAAGGTGGTTCTATTTTTAATTTCTTAAGAAACCTCCATGCTATTTTCCTTAATGGCTATACCAATTAACAGTCCCACCAGCAATACATGAGGTTCCAGCAGTACATGAGGTTCCCTTTCCTCATATCCTCATTGAATTACTTTATAGATGAGGAAACCAAGGTACACAGTGGTTAAATAACTTGTTCAAATATCACATAGCTAGGAAGTGACTAAGAGAGTGACAGAGGCCAAGTCCCTTGACTTCTATCCCGGAACTCTGGTCATACCACACAAAGTACAGGAGGAAGCCTGTCCCCATTCACCTCTCACTTGTAGAGGTGGCTGGCATCATTGTGTCCATATGTGAAATACTGGCAGTATATGTCACTGAAGGCCCCGTGGGTGGTGGAAATGTCCTCACCTGGGAGGTAGCCTTCCAGCCACTACTTGTGGTGACATTTACAGATGAGACACATTTTCTTAGCAAATAAGAACCTAATGGATTAGGTCTTATCTAATTATGCATTCTGCATTCAGCAGTGCCTCTCCCTGCTTGGGCTGCTGGCATAATTAAACTTAATGTACTTTTAATGATGTCTTCTTAGCTCAAGCATTCACATATGATTAGCCTAAAGAGGGGGATGAGATGTTGCAGGTCTGGGGGTATTCTCCATGATGCCCCTCCTAAGCCTCAGGTTCAGATATGAATGAATCATAAACTTTGAGGTTTGCAGATGTTAGCTTGCGGGTAAAGATGGGTTGTAATGCCTGTCACCCTTACTTGAGCCAGCAAAATAGCATATTTTTCTAGTTTGGGTTAAATTCCAGGTGTCAGGTCCCGGAAACCAGTATGAGTTGTAAATTTTGTTTTGCTTTGGACCTGAGTGTTTGGCTGGCCAATGGGTAAAGAAAAAGTCAGGGAAACAATGGAAACAGAACATCATGTTGGAAGTCAAGATATTGGGTTCTAGCGAGTAACATCCCCTCTTTGAACTTTATTTTCTCTCTCTGTAAAATGAGAGGGTTAAACTAGATATTTCTGATCCCCCTCAGCTCTTTAAATGTGGTCTCTCTGCTGCCAGCCTCTCCCCTACCTCCAATCCATCCTCCTTCTGACCTCAACTAGTGACTTTCAGAACAAGATCTGGGTCATTCCCCTCATCAGAAATCTCTTGTCACAGTAAAAGTGCCAGTATTTGTTAAATATTTACTGTACAATAGACATTCCTTATTTCACTTCATCTTCAACAGCCCAGTGAAGTCTGATGGTCAGTCATTTTTACTGAAGAGGGGGCTATGATTAAGATGAAAAGATTTTCTCAACTGAGACACTGGGGAAGTGGTGAGGAGCAGTCTGTAACTGTCCACAGTGCCATATCCTTTCTCACATGTTCACTGCGGCCAACAGAAGAAAGTGGAGGCTGAGGCAGGCATTTATGGCTCTCATGATCTCGTCCCAGTTTAGTATTTCTAGCCTTGTTCACTGTTTCTTACCACTTCTACACCCCCTTCAGTGCCAATCCCTTCATAGCTCTTCACACGTACCCTGGTGCTCAACACCTGTATTTCCTTCCTTCCTTTTATGTTCACACAGTATATAATATCTTAATTCCCTGACCAGTGATCGAACCTGAGCCCCCTGCAGTGAAAGCGGAAGTCCAGCCACTGGACCACCAGGGAAATCCCAGCTCACTCAGGCTTTCCCCTCTGCTTGTTCTACCCTTCTGCCCTGTATCATCCCAGCTCAGCTTCAAGTACCCATTTAGGTAGGTCTCGCCTCTGCCAAGATTCTTCCCAATTGTTTATGTTTCCTTCCTCCTGTTTTTAAAGCACTTTAACTCTGTTGCTAACACAAAAAAGACTTTGAAGTGTCATAATTGAGTTATTTCTATGTGTCTCTATTACCTAACTCGATTATGAGCTGCAGAGGATGAAGAATGTTAATTATGACTCCCTTCTTCCCCTGCACTTGATATAGAATTCTGTGCTTATCACATGGTTGACTCCGATGAAGGGTGATATTCATGATACTTAACAACTGGTGTGATGTGTGCACTGGTGTGTGAGAATGGACTCCAGCTGTACTGGTGAGTCCGTGTGGAGTATCACCCCTCCCCTAATGTATGTGTAGGGAATTGGAACCATCTATGGAAGGACTGCTAGATGGAGTCCTTCTTAGTTCCCTTTCAGTCTACTGTGCTGCCTTCAAAATGATCCCCTGCATGCCCTTTCCCAAGGCAATCTCCTTTCCAGGTCCTCTCCTTTTGATATCACCTTTGTTTTATTTACCCTTTTACTTACCCTCCAGACTTCTATTTCCAGCCTCATTCCAGCCTCAGGAATTATTGGGTTGGCTAAAAAGTTTGTTCAGGTTTTTTCTATAAGATGTTACAGAAAAACCCAAACAAACCCAATACATTTTCCCTTTGCCCTCCGGCATGTGTGATTTTCCCCCATCTCTTCCATGGATGAATCCCTCACACTGGTCATCTTTCTGCTCAGGCATCATCTTAGAGGGGGTCCCCAGTAATCCTACTGAAAATCCTTCCTACTCCCTCCTCCCAGTCACTCACACCACTGTGAATTGTCTTTTAGAATACCTGTTATAATTTTTGTTTGCTTACTGACTTGCTTTTTAATGTTCTGCTCCTTATCAGGATATATGAGTATATGAGAGAGACCTTGGTTTTTTTTTTCTCCACAGCTATATTTCCAGTTGGTACATAGTATGTAGTAAAATTGGATTATTTGTTGAATAAATAAATGAATGCATGAATAAAGGAATATCAAAGGAGATCGCTTTCATTTGAACGTCAGTTGTACTGCAATACAGGGGCTAGTCATTTCTCTGGATATTGGGGCATGTCAAAATGAACCAGGAAATTAATCCAGGGAGGTAGTTTGGTTGAAAACAAACCCTTCAGGTTGTATCAGTGCTGGGTAGGCTTTCCTGGGAGGAGACGCAGGTACTCTAGCTTAAAGTGGGGATGTGGAGGGCCCTAAGACCAGACCTCTTAATCAGTTGTGTTCTCATGTTTATTCTCTGCATGAATGGCTCTACATCCTTCTGTGAAACTACTTCATTCTTGTCTCTCCCAAGGGCAGCCCCTCCTCACCCTCTGAGCTCTTTTAATTCTTCAGAAATTAATCTTGCACCTTCTTGGCCTCGTCATAGTCCTGACTCAGCTCTGATGTCTCTTTTCATGATCTTGTGCTACCAGCAATTCTCTCATTTTTCTTATACCCTGTTTTCCTCCTTCCTTAAAGACAGACACAGATTGGTCCAATCCCTCTCTTGATGCCAGGCCACAGGCGGTTGCCAGCTAGCCTAAGGATTGGGTTTACTTACATTAAGTTCACCTTCTTGGGCAGCAGAGGTTGTGGATGGGACAATATTAGCAGTAGTGAGGCAAACAGTGCTTGACATCCCAGATGAAAATTCATTAAGGACATAAGATGGACACAAAATAGCTAGATTTTACTGTAAAACACGAAGAGGGCATGGCAGCCTACTCTAGTATTCTTGCCTGGAGAATTCCCATGGACAGACGAGCCTGGTGGGCTACAGTCCATGGGGTCACAAAGGGTCGGACATGACTGAGCGACTAAGCACAGCACTGTAAAACAGAAGGATTCCATATGTGTGATACAGTAGTACTGGGGGTCATGAAAGGGATAGATCACTTCTGACCTAAGTGGGTCATGGATTCATTTTTCCTCTTTAGAGCAGTTTTCGTGAATCATAAATAAGAAGCTTCTTGCAAGTATCAAAGAGAAGACAAAAAAAATGGATTGTCAGGTATGTACAGAGGGACCACGTCTAAGTCCAAAGTTCTATTTCTCTTTTATCAGCAGTTCTCATTTTGATGGGTAAGCTGGGTCTTTATTTAAATGTGTTTGTCCTATATATTTTTAAAAGATAACTGTGAGCTTGAGTAGACTATTCAGCTTCAGGGACTTAAAATTGCTGGACTGATTTTTTCCATTGCATTTTCTAAAAAAAGACTGGATTTGAGTTTTGGGGTTATATTAGTTAGGGCATGCTAGAACTGTTGTTATCCCCATCATACAGATGAGGAAGCTGAGGCTCAATGAGGCCTCACGGTTTGAGCCTAGTTTGACTCCAGCTTTCTCTTCTTAGTTGGTAAACTCCTCTCCCTCCCTTTCTTCTGGCTCCCCTCCACTACCTTCTTTTTGTAACAGTTCCCCCCCACCCCCTGCCTTCTAGTTTTGATTCCTACAGTCAAAGGTATACTAGGTTTTTGAGCTGTTGAATCACTTCCCATAAATCAATCAGTGCTTAGTCACCAGGAAAGTTTAGAATTTCACTTACCACCTAGATCAGCCAGACCTGAGTAGTTGAAGAGAGCAGAGTTCATTTGTTCCATGATTCCTGTGACTCCTGTGTGGTCAAAGTCGCAGAGCCCGTTCAGCCAGCTGCCTGCCTGGAGGTCTTCCCTGTCACTGGGGAGCGTAGAATGGAATCCCTTTCCTTGAAACTTCTGGGTTTGCTGATATTTTTAAAAGTACGTTCATAAAGAAGTTTTTAAAAAATTTTTTTATAAGTCTAAGCTTATTTTCAAGATAGGCAAGTGTTATGGTTGAAGCTATAGATGTATCAATATGCACATATGTTTATTTATAAGTACATGTAAAGAGTTCTGGGAGAATTCTCTTCGAAGCAGAAATAGCAGTCTATCCTAGAGAAGAGAGTGGAAAGCAGGAGCTCCAGTCTTTATGAAACTTATTTCTATATAGTTTTCGTTTTTTCCAGTGGACAATGGCTTATTTAATTACAGAAATTAAATACCAAGAAATATCGTACTATGAAGAAATACGTACAGTCTTGGCAAAATTCTGTGGCCTCTCTGGATTCCAGTTTTCTCATTTCCAAACTGAGAAATTAAATGCTCTCTGAGGACCCCGCCAGAGCACTAATATTCTCCAATTCTTTCTGTTTTATCTTATAAAGTGTCTACCAGATCACCAGCAAGAGTAGGAAATCATTGTAATTTGCCTTTTAAGAGTAAATAAAGTTACTGGCTTAATTTCTTCTGTTCCCAGAAGTCATACAACCTTGCATCTGGCTCATTCATTTCGTAGATACTTATTGAACACATATTGTGGGGGCAGAGAAGATTCTGGTTGCAGAGTGCAGAGCAGTAACACTAGTGACAGGGCCCCTGCAGCTGCCAGAACAAGACAGAAGACGAAGAAGAATATATAGAACATCACAAGTTAGAATAACTGGTATGTTGGGACCGTGGGTGTTGGGAGAGAGGGTGCTCAGGTAGCCATTCTTAGGAGAAATTCAAGCTGATGTCTGAAGGGTAAAAATGAGCAGGTGTGCAAATAGCTGCAGGAAGTTGCATTCTGGGAGGTGGGGCGAACATGAAAGTCTAGAGGTGGGTGTGACTTAGTGCATCGGAGGCTAGGGCACAGTGAGTGGCCCAGGGAACAAGATGAGTGAGGTCAGAGGCGTAGGCATGGGGCAGGGCCTGCAGACTAACCATCCTGTGGGACTAAGAGCCTTAAGTGCTGGTGAGAGATTTTTTGCCAGAGAGCTGTGCTCTGACGTCATCAGTGGAGGTTAGAACTTTGGGTATATTTTGAAGTAGAACTGTGACAGGTTTTAGCAACGGAGCAGGTAAAGAAAGTGAGGCTAAAAAGGGAAGGAGGAAGGATGGTATAGAACTAAGAGCCAACCCAGACCAGAGCCCTGCCAAGAAGCTGCAGTGTTGGTGGAGGCTCAGATCAAAAGGTTAATATCACTTAATCATAAATGAAATTCTAAGCGCTGCTTCAGGCTTAGAGTTGAGAAGGGAAGTGTAAGGTATGGCTCTGACCCCGAGAAGCTTAAGGCCATTTTTAGGCTGGTGAGATACACACACAATGGCAGCCATACCACTAAAAAATGCTTGCAAATTCTTTGACACTCCCTCCATTGAGATGCAGCAGCTTCATCCCTTCTGTTGGACTCTGGGTGAGCTTGTGATTGCTTTGACTGATAGAATATAATGGAAGTGATGCCACATGATTTTGAGGAGGATGATAAGGGAAGTGCCTTGTTCACCATCACACTCCTACTTGGAGCCTGAACCTCACAGCCACACTGTGAGGAAGCACAAGCCAGGTGGAAAGGCCACATGTAAACCCTGAAAGTGACTGGAAGAGCCAGTCATCCCAGTGCAGGGGCCAAACATGAAGCTAAAGGAACCAACCTCCAGATGATTCTAGTCCCTGGTGGTGACCTAGGCTTAGCCTTTGAGTCTTCCTACCTGCGGCCCCAGACATCATGGATCAGAGAAGAGCTGTGCCCTGTTTAAATCCCTGACCCACAGAATGTGATTGTTGGAAGTGACGTTTGGTGCAGCTTGTTACACAGCAGTGAAACCAGAGCAGCCAGAGCCATTCTGAGAAGGCTTTGCACTAGAGGATTACAACTGTATGATGATCTGGAAAAAGTAAAACTGCAGAGACAGTAAGTAGATGAGTGGCTGTCAAGGGCGAGGAGGAGGAAAGAATGAATATGCAGAACCCAGAGGATGTTTAGGGCGATGAACCTCTGCCCGACATAATGGTGGATGCGTGTGATCATACATTGATGCAAACCCCTAGAATGTGCAGCATTAACAGTGAACCCTAATGGAAACTATGGGCTTGGGGTGACGGTGATGTGTCAGCATAGGTTCACTGATTATAACAAGTGTACCCCTCTTGTGAGGGGTGTTGATAATGGGGCAGGTGGCTCAGCTGGTAAAGATCCACCTGCAATGTAGGAGACCTGGGTTTGATCCCTGGGTTGGGAAGATTCCCTGGAGAAGGGAATGGCTACCCACTCCAGTATTCTGGCCTGGAGAATTCCGTGGACTGTACAGTCCATGGGGTTACAAAGAGTCGGACATGACTGAGCGACTTTCACTCACTTTATGCTGATATGAGGGCAGGGAGTATATGAGAATTTCTGTACATTGTTCTCAATTTTGCTATGAGTCTAAAGTTGCTCTAAAAATAGTCTTATAAAAAATAAAAACAGGGCAGCAATCTAGGTTGGTCAATTTTTTGAGCCAAATATTTTCTTTTTTTTGGCCTCCTTATGCAGCACGTGGAACTTCCCCACCCAGAGATCAAGCCCATGCCCCCTGCATTGGTAGCATGGACTCCTAAGCACTGGACCACTAGGGAAGTCCTTGAGCGAAATATTTAGGAGATTTGGATGTTAGTCCTAGCTTTGCCACAAAATCGCTCATTTCAGGTTTTGATTCTAAGCATAGATTATTGACACCAGTTGAGGATTTGCTGCTAATCTGATGCCAGTCTGAGTGGCCCAGAAGGAGGGACAACACTTTCAGCACCCTGGACCCCACTATCTGTATACCTGGGGCTTCTTTGGGGTGCTCTGTCAGATGCAGAAGCAGCCCGGGTCATCATGTCCAGTGGCCTCGAAGGTCACAGGTTTCCCACCTTCCTTTCCTCTCCTGATTCCCCTCAAGGGTCATGGGCCTTGCAAAGCAGTGTTGGGGAGACTATGGGAGTTCTGCACTCTGCTCTTCTCAAGTTCTACCCTCACTTGCTCTGTGACAGCTGGAGGAGTGCTGTTCCTCTGACAGGACTCAGTTCCTTATTTGTGAAAGAGATTTGGACAAAACAGGAACTGAGAGGCATTTTTGTACTTTTTTTTTTTTTTTCTTTTTTTGCATGAGAGCCGATTGAGGAAAAACAAAATGATGACAAGTTTTGGGAAACATTGCTTCTTTCTCTAATTCAAAATGCAAATGATATTTAAGAACCAAAAGTTGCATAGAAGATGCTTAACTCTCTCTCTGTGGTCATCATCACTAACATATGTGTGAGGATTAGAGTGTGCTGGATATTATGCCTTGCTTGGGTGCTTTGGTGAAGCCTTGTGAAGGCATCTTTATCCCCTTTTTAGAGATGAGAACATAGAAGCTTGTAGAGGTCAACCAGCTGCCTGATGTTATCCTGCTGACAGGATTTGAGCACAAGACGCCATATTCCTGATTCTTAGCTGCCATGCCGTCATGCTCTCGGTTCATCCTCAAGCATGAAGAACCCTTCTACGGCTTATGTTTCATGATTTTGAGATTTTTGTGGACTCCTCCCCCTCAGAATTTACTCCTTAGGTGGCTCTGGAGAAGAGATGGATCTCTGCAGAGTGGAGGCCAGGCCTTGGTACTTTTTCATTGATGATCAATGTTTCCTCCTTCAAACAAACATCTAGGCCACATGCAGAGGTGGGGCTTTCTCAGCCTCTGTGTCTAGGCTGAACTCCAGCCACCAAGGAAGACAGTGACAGAGGTACTCCCTCTGGACCACCTGCTTTCCTCTGCTCTGTTGCCCAGAGCACTTCCTCTTGGGGAGAGGAACTCTTTTTCAAAGTCCTCAACTCCTAATGAATGAACAGAGCAGAAGCATGGCTTTTGATGTTGGATAACTTCTGAAACCTGCTAGTCTCATGGTTAGATGGTCAGGCTCTGAGGTTCCAGACATGAGCCCTAATTTTGACTCTGCCTTTTATAACTTTCAGTCTTGGGCAAATGATTTATTTTCTCTTGGCCTCAGTTTCCTCATTTATAATAGGACACTCTCAATCTCTTATAGGCCAAGTTCTTATGAGGACTAAGTGGCTAATGATGCAAAATGTTTGTTTAACACCATGCTCATGAAATCTGAGCTACGAGCATAGCAACCCACTCTAGTACTCTTGCCTGGAGAATCCCATGGACAGAGGAGCCTGGCAGGCTCCAGTCATGGGGTCCCAAAGAGTTGGACACGACTGAAGGACTAGCATGCACGTATCTTCCTTTTCATCCTGAGGGAGGGAGTTGGTGATTTGAGCTGTCTTGGGCTACAATTTAGGGGTAGAGAGATGAGCTAGAGCATCACTAGAATTCAGGGGAGGGATACAAACCATGAAAGTGATAATAACAATAGTATCAGTGATGCTCCCTTACAACTGGTGTAGCTCAAGGCAGTTTACAAAATGCATGCAAATAAATATGCATGGACACTTATATAGCTTTTGTTGACCCTTCACATGACCCTGGAGAGTAAGGAAACCATATTACATGATATATTGATATCATAGGGACCATAGCTATGTTTACCTTGATGGGTACAGGATATGAGGAGGTGAGAATTACGTTCTGATCACTGGGAAGAATGGCGACATTTGGGAGGGCAAACCAAGAACCAGTGCCAAGGAACCTGTCTCTGGTTCATATACTGCATTTTAAAAGAGCAGGCTAAGGGTGGACACAGCTACTTATAGGAGGTGGTAAGTGTCCATAACCCTGAAAGTAGGCGTGCAGTAGGCACGTGTTAGATTGTGACCTTCCCGCCCAGCTCTCTATCTGGCTTAATTGTGAGAGTCCAGGGATCTAAAAAATTGCATATGATTAACTCAACAGGTAGAAAATGATAATCCTATGTGTCTCAGACAACCGTGATCTCTTTCACCTTCCCCTCCCTGGTAGAGGTATGGCTGCACCTTTGTAATAAGATTAGCACAGTTGGAATGTCATTTCTGCAGGACTGAGGAGGCCAGTCTGGTTTGCCTGCAGCCTTCTGACTTGAATTCCACATTTGCTTCTTGCTGCTTTGGTCTTGCTGTGCTGGCCTGGGAGAGGGATGGACAGAAATGGCTCAGAGTGCCAATGCCAAGGTGGGGGTCGATGAGAAGTGTGGATGTTGGTAGGGTGCCAGCCAGTGGAGAGGGGCAAGTGGTCAGACAGATGAGAAAAAAGCAAATGGAACTGAGCCCATGGGTGGGCTGATGCCTCTCTGTGGGGCCAGGGAATGCCAGGTTAAAGAAAGTAACACTGCTGATCCCTGCCTCAAGGTTCACTGGAGGAAGAGCTTCCACAGATTTGACCATTTCATGAGTCTTGGTTTTTAATGGCAAGAAAACAGGCAGAACTGCATGTTGAGAATTTGAAAGCACAATCCTTCTGAGATGTGGTCCTTGAAGTGAGTCATCCATTATTAATTCGTTAATTCATTGGGTACCAAATATGTACTAGGCTTGGTGAGGCAGTGGATTGGGAAGATTTCTAGTTAAATGTCCTGGTTTGATCTTGGGCAACCCATTGAATGCCTCCAAGCCTCTGTTTGCTCATCTGTAAAGTGGGAATCAGAGTGCCTGCTCTGTGCTCTTCACAGGGTTATTTTGAAGCTAGAATGAGGCCATATGTGTGTCCCTGAAGCAACCCTTTCTTTAATGGGTATAGAAGGAAAGAGGGCATGGTAGAGAATTGATTTTCATTGTAAATCCCCATCTCCAAAAAAGTAACCAAGAGCCAGTTTACAAAGCCACGATTCTGGGTTCTTAATGAAGATTGAGCATTTCTCTTTCTGCTAGGCTGGGATAAAGATAAGTTTGGAGCCAGACAACTCTGAAATGCAAACCTGGCTCCACTGACTGGCAGTTCTGTCATGCTGGGCAAGTGAAAACAGATGATGCCCACTTCTTGGGCATTGAAAGAGAGAGTGTATGTAATGCTGTCAGACAGTGGCTGGCTTCTAGAAAGTTATGTGATTGAGAAGCTGAATAATCTGATACTCTTCTAATCATATTCTTTAAATAATTTTGTCACGATATAGAGTAGAGGGGCTATGCTATTAGGGAAGATGGCAGCACCATCCCTGTTTGCTTATCCCAGAGAGGAAGGAATTATAGAGGCTTCTGGTTCACTCCTTAAAAGGCATTCATTGCAACCATCTGGAGGGTGAGCAGAATCTTTGCCAATTTCTGCTGCTGCTGCTAAGTCACGTCAGTCATGTCTGACTCTGTGCAGCCCCATAGACGGCAGCCCACCAGGCTCCCCTGTCCTGGGATTCTCCAGGCAGGAACACTGGAGTGGGTTGCCATCTCCTTCTCCAGTGCATGAAAGTGAAAAGTGAAAGTGAAGTCGCTCAGTCCTGTCCGACTCTTAGCGACCCCATGAACTGCTGCCCACCAGGCTCCTCCGTCCATGGGAGTTTCCAGGCAAGAGTACTGGAGTGGTTCGCCAGTGCCTTCTCCACTGCCAATTTCTAGAAGGCAACAAAGACACCTGTCACTTTTTGGTTCGACTTTGCCTGTAAAACAATGTCAGTTTTCTTCTCTTCATTCTTTGTTTGTAAGGCCAGTCCTGGGCCAAACACATCCTGAAGTTAGCTGATGCATGCTTTTGCTTTTTCCCTCCACAGAAGGGGCATCCCGGGACTTCCCTTTCAGTCTAGTGATTAAGAAGACTGCCTTCTAACACAGGGGGTGTGGGTTCAATCCCTGGTCAGGGAGCTAAGATCCTACATGCATCTTGGCCAAAAAACTAAAACATGAAAACAGAAGCAATTCTGTAATAAGTTCAGTTAAGACTTTAAAGATAGTCCACATCAACAAAAATCTTTAAAAAGAAGCGGGGCTATCCATCATCAGCAGCTGTCTGGAGGCATCCTTATGAAGAGATCATGAAGCAGGGGTTCATATGCCAGTCCCAGCTAACCCAGTTTTGTTTCTATAATTTGAGTGCATCTCTTGACCTTCCTAAGCTTTGGCCTTTAATTGATAAAACAGATGTGCTTATCTCTACTCTGCCCATCATTCAGGACAGTGCTATGGATCAAGACAGACCATACTTATGAAAGAGCTTTGTAGCTGCAGAATTCTGTGCAATGTGAAATATTGTTATTGCAGAACAACCATCACTTGAAGGAAAAGAATCAAATTGAGTGAGTGGAATTTTGTGTGTGTGAGTTGATAGGGTGAGAATAGATTTTTCAGGGACTTCCAAAAGCACCCTGCAGCTGCCTGTCCTTGTTGGCTGGTCAATCAGTACACGTTGCCTCCATCATTTTTCTCCTTCTAGACTTCATTTATCTATGCAGTCTCCCTCAAATCCACACAGAATTTATGCATTTGGTGTGGTTCCATCAAAGGCAGCACATGTAAGGCAAAGTTGATGGCCTATTGTAAGTGTCCCATCTCTGCTGCAGAACAGAAATAAACATGAACAAGACATCCCTGAAGTGATTTGACAGGAGATACAGACAGAGAGGAGTAGAGAGAGAGAAAGTAGAGAGAGACACTCCGCTAATAGACTCCTTCTGAAAAGATGAATTGGATAGACTTTTATGGACAGAAAGGAACCCATCTGAAGCCTTATTGCTGCCTTAACACCAAGTCTTTTCAGAGAACTTTTGCCTTATTTGTGAGTTCACTATCACAGCATCCCCCAGAAGACAGGTTAGCAGGAAGGTTTTTTTTTTTCCCTGATAGCACAGAAGAAAATGGAGGCAGACAGAAGCGGATGGTGATACTGGTGCCTGCAAGACGGTTTGGGCAGGAAAAATTTGAATATGGTCAAACCAATTTGAAACCAGTTGCTACCATAGAGCAATTGGTTCGAGCTCAGTTACTGATACTCTTTTTCCTAATTAGTTATTATACAGTTCTTAGTTGGTCACTGATTGAAGAATCAGAATTCCTCCTGTTGTCAGAGATGGAAATATAACTCAAAATAGCTTAGGCAAGAGACCAGCAATGATCTCCCACCACTGAGAAGTCCAGGAAAGGGCTAGTTTCAGGGGCTCAGAGGACGTTAGAACTCTTTCCCTCCAGCCTGCATCTTGGCTGGGCTGAGTTGTCTTTGTTTTCCTCTACTGCAGAGGAGTCTAGAACTCTATGATTCAGAAGATAGCCCTTGGATAATTTTAGCTTGAACTCAAAATGGAAGGCCCCCCTTGTTATTCAAACTTCAGATTAGAAATGTCCTAGGGAAGAGTTCTAATTAACTGAATTTGGGTCACGAGATCACGTCTCGCCCAATCATTGTGGCTGGGGCAAAAAGGGACTATAATTGCCTGGCAGGGATGTGGGGAGGGGCAGGGTACTCAGCACCACCTGGACCACATGATTAATGGGTGATGGTAGCAGTTTCCCAAAGGAAGGGCTGCCAGGTGGCAAAACCCACAGGTGTTTACTCAGTATTGCATTGATCTCTTTTTAGCGGTTTTCCCATAGCTGAGAATTTAGTTTTTATATAATCAGTAAATGGTTTCTAAGCAGTTCATTAGGCTGATGACTCAGTCAAATTAACAGTTTTTTTCTTCCTAAGTGAGTTTGTGTGTAAAGACAGAACCTCTAGTTCACAACCCATTTTTGGGAAAGAAAAACCAAAATGATTTTTTTTAATGATTGTAGTTTCAAGGCAAGATGACAAAAAGGCTAATGAAGTGTTTTATTTTATTTTTAAATCTAGGTAATGAAGTCTTTTAAAAAATCATTCTTTTCCTCCCAGAATTGTTTGGGATAACTGTTTAATTTTCCACTTCAAACTCCATATACATCCAGCCTCATGCTTGTCTGCTGAATAATCAATTTCTACTATCTCTTCATGACTGCTTTTTAAGGTAACTGCATTAAAACAAGGGCTTCCTAAATGTAAAAATACAGCATTGCCTTCAGTAACCTTTAATTTTCCATTCTGAATTCTTTGCTCTCCTTCCTTATGCTTATCCTGTTCTTTAGGTATCTCTTCACTGTTCCTGTCAAACGCTACTATCAAGAAAACACCTTGTAATAGGCACTGAAATACAGTTTGAATTTGCTAGATATTTTCGTTTACCAAGAGCACATACAAAGAAAGTTAACTTTGTGGAATAAAAGGCTTTATCCTGGATAAGGAATCTGGGGAACACAGTGAACACCAAGGAAACATTTGGGGGAAATTTGTATCACAATCCTGGAGTCCCACCATCTAGGCATTTGTCTACTTTATTTAGATTTGAGACTAGTCTTAGTTTGAGCTGCCTCAAACCAAAACCAAAAAACAAAACCACAAAACAAAACAAAAACCCACCTTCCTCAGATTGTGGTTTATCCAGATACACTTAACTCGCCCTACCTATGTGTGTTGTGTGTGTTAGTCCCTCAGTCTTGGGGTCGCGCAGACAAGACTCTATGCGACCCCATGGACTGTAGCCCACCAGGCTCCTCTGTTGGGCTCCTCTGTCCATGGAATCCTCCAGGCAAGAGCTAGATAAAAAGGCCAGACACTGATTTGTCAGGTTGTTTGAGTGTGAGAAGATCTCTTTGCTACATGCAGAGTACCCTGGACTTGGAGCCAGAACAGGTAGCTTCTAGCTACTCTTGGTTTAATTGGGAACTTACACGACCCTGGGCAAGTCACTTACTCTCTAGGGCCTCAAGTTTACTTTTTTTCTTTTTTAAATATAGCTTTTTTATATAAAATATTGTTGGATAAAATAATGATTAGATGATTTGTAAGGTCCCTACTAACCCTTCAGAACTGTTTTGATTCACATTCATTGATGTAAAACACTCATCCAATGGAAATGCAAGTCTGTCTCCCCAAGGATATGTGAGCGTGAGATAAGTGTATGTCAAATGCCCAGCTCAGAGCAGATGTTCAGCCAATCACCACTGATTATTGTACCACATGGTTCCCGTATCTTGGTGTTTATGGACTGATTTTGTGTCCCACTTTCTTTGTTGGTAGCAGCAGCCTTACTGTGGCATTAGTTCAAACACACACAACAGAATCCTTATCTAAATACACCCAAGGGTCCCCTGCCATGTGATGCATGTAAGATACTGTTGTCAACATTTCTGAGGGGCCAAAACCCTGCCATCCACCAGGAACTGAGGAGATTTTGCTGTAGCAGGAGTGATGACTGTCCTTCCTCGTCTTGTGGTCGTGATTTATGAATTCACCATGGTTCCCTTTTACTAAGTATAGACAGGAGTCAGAACCCTTCTTTGTGTCTTTGGTGATTCAATCCCTCTTGGTGCCCTTGCAGTCACTGGCTCCTCCCCTGGTGGCTAATTGCGTAGTCAAGCAAATGCCACCCATAGGTAGTGGGTCTGTCTCCTCCCAGTAGTGTCCTGTTTTTTTTTTTTTTTTTTTTTTTTTTTTTAACTAGAACTGTTATGAGGACAGATGGCTTTCTATGATTTGTTCCCGTGTTATAGGAATTATGGGAATTCTAGGTAGCTGAGTTTCTCCTTCCGTTTCTGGACTGTTCTTGGCTCAGGTATCGAATTGGGATGCTCCTTCTGCCTCACAGTCTTCCTGCCTTGGGGATGAAGTGAGAGGAGTGTCTTGAAGTACTTACATAGTGCCTGGCATATAGTAAATGCCTGAAATATGCTTCTTACTGAACTTAATACCTGATTTCTGAGTGAATTTCTTTCTCATCCCAGAAAACCTCAATTCCCTATTTCGGAATGAATAAGTAACAGCTCCCAACGTCCAGTCCAGCCTTCTCATTGCTCACCTTGGCCATGGGGTGCCAGTTGTATTGGGTACCTGCCCTTTCCCAAACAGGTCCCCCCTCTTCCTGCCTTCACACCCTGGCTTGTTCTGTTTCCCTTCTTTGACGGGCTTCTCTTGTATCTCTGACTGTGTGATGTCTATAGACCCTCAAGGCAACACACACACGTCATCTCCTCCCCAGATTATTTCCCCAGTCAGGAATGATCTCTGCCTCTTCTGTACACCAAAGGGCATTTCAGCTCTACCTTTCCCATTCACCAAGTCATTCAGCACATGCTGACTGAGGATCTGTTACATTCTGGCATTATGCTGAAGCAGACACAGTCCCTGGTCTTGTGAAGGCATCATCTAGATTGGAGGGGTAGATTTCAGAGCGCCCTTTTTATTTTTTAGTTTGATTTCTTTGTTTTGGCCTCGCTGGGTTTTCCTTGCTTTGCACAGGCTTTCTCTAGCTGTGGGCGAGCGGGGGCTGCTCTTTGCTTGTTGCACACCACAGGCTCTAGGTGCACAGTCTTCAGTCGTTTAGCAGCGTACGGGCTCAGGAGTTGTGGTGCATGGGCTTAGGTGCATGGCGTGTGGGATCATCCCAGACCAGGGGTTGAACTCGTATCCCCTGCACTGACAGGCAGATTCTTATCCACTGCGCCATCAGGGAAGTCCCCAGAGTGCCATTTTTAGAAGCTGGACACAAGGTGATGAGTAGCCTGTGGAAGGCTGGATCCAGGAATTGCCTTTTTTTAAAAAAAAAATCTACCTTCAGCCTCAAGTTATACATAATTGTGTTTACGAGTCTTATTTTTTCTTCCTGACTCTCTCCAAGAGACAGAACTATCTCTTTTTGCCTCCATATTCCCTATGGCATCTCCTTGTGGACATGGTGCTTGTTGTCTACTTTTTAAGGAAAGAAGAATGTATATTCTAGGGTTAGAAATGAAGCTTACTAGGTTTTTAGGGGGAGTGGATAGGTCTTACTGTTAGTTTCTCTGGCTCCGGGTGCAGAGTCACTTGCAGAATGTGACTGGGCAGAGCGTGAGCACTAAGGCAAGCAGAGGCCTCTGCTTCCTCCTCCATCACAGCTGTCAGTTCTGTCTGGATGCCTCATGGACCCCAGCCTTGGCTTCTGTGCACTCTCTATGTTTATACTGTCGGCCAAACTCTTCTGGCCTCAACCTACTTCTCTAAACTCAGTTTCTTCCTTGTCTAAATTCATGTGACTGTTTATTCTCTCTGATGGTTCACCTGGCTCAGAATCCTTGCCCTTTTACTATTAAGGCTTGTCTTGCATTCATCCATATCCCAAGTATTGAGATGCTATAACTGTGGAGACAGGGTTTCTTGGCCTCCGTGCTATTGATATCGTGGGCTGGATAATTGTTGTGGGAGGCTGCCCTGTGTGTTGTCGAATGTTTAGCAGCATCTCTGGGCCTCTACCTACTAAATTGCAGTAGCAGCCTCTACCCCCAGTTATGGTAACAAAAAATATCTCCAGACTTTGCCAAGTGTCCCAGGGGCACAAAATCACATCTAGTTGAGAACCACTGACATAAGGCTACAACCAAGGGGGTTTGAGATCAATTAGATTAATCTCCCTTCTCTTATTTCACAAACAAGGCCACTGAGGCTCAGAATAGGGAAATGAATTGCCCAAGATGGCACCACAAATTGGCTATGATGGAGGCTGTAGACAAAATATTTTCTATCTTAGTTGCATGCTTTTCCTTAGCATGGTGAAATCTTCTTAGGAGATGATCAATGAAAGGGAAAAGGCAGAGACTTTGGAGAGAGACAAACTGGGATTAGAATCTTGGTCAAGTCATTGATGGGCTTCATGGCCTTGGGTTCTGAAACACTCTGAGCTTCCATTTCCTCCTGTGGAAAAGAGGGGTGATAGATTCCCACCTCCCAGAATGGTTTTGAGGACTCAATGAGATGTTTGTGAGGCTCTAAAATCCTACTTGGTATGCAGTTAGTGCTGGGCAAAGGCTGGTTCCCTCCTCCCCGTATGTAGTGCTATGAAAGTGGTAAGCATACCATTGAGAAAGAAGTTAGAGTTGTCCCCAGAAGGACCTGGAGTGCCTGTGAAAGATGAGGCTGATAGGCTGTGATTTC
Organism: Aepyceros melampus; assembly: GCA_006408695.1. Classification (NCBI taxonomy): domain Eukaryota; kingdom Metazoa; phylum Chordata; class Mammalia; order Artiodactyla; family Bovidae; genus Aepyceros; species Aepyceros melampus. The sequence goes on from SJXQ01012837.1 coordinate 152,614, forward strand.
TGGTGGATGATGTTCAAAATGCAGGTGGTGGGATTTGCTTCTATAATGGAAACAGCCAAGTAGTTTTCCAGTTTGGAAAATAACTGGCTGTGTTGAAAGCTGACTCATCTGACAGACTTGTTTTTTTCTCCTCCCCTTTCCTGAGGATGCTCCTCTGATGATTATATCTTATCTCTAATGTCTTTTTCTCCGCTCTCTCCCCCTCCCCCAGCAGAATGTTATTATTAATATTACAAACATGCCTAAAGGGTAAAGAAACATTTAGAGCCCAAGTTGGGCACTGTATCGTAGCCTTCCCTTGTATCAGATTCTCTCCTGGGGCCATGGAGATTTGACTGCCATCAGGTAACCAGGGTTCTGGTGTTGGTCTGGCCAATTATAGATAACCCTAATTAGTACTTTGAAATTTTAAGGTTTCATGAGCATTTTCTTTATCCTTATGATGGTCTGATTATTGTAGTAGTGCTCAATCTTGGCTGCACATTTTAATCACCTGAAAGTTCAAAACAAAACAATAAGAAAAGAACAACAGACATGCATGCATTCAGACAAACTGGATTTGGAGATACATCTTGGGCATTGGTGACTTTATTTAAAGTTCCCTACCTGACTCCAGAGTGCATTTAGAGTCTAGAGTCACTGCCTAATTTGACACTAGATGTCCCATTTCTTTGATAGTAAAATGAGGCTCCGGTAGTTAATTTTCTTGTCCAAGGTTGAAAAGACCAGAGGAGAGGAAGCCAGGCATTGTGGATCCTCATCTCATCTACTGATCTTTCCACTCCAGTACATTGCTTCTTTGTTTAAGGTGTGATCTGGAAACTTTAAGAAACAAAATTTGTTTCTGAAAATTACAAAGTACTCTATTAGGGTCATTTGTCAGTGGCCAGACTCACACCAGGGACTTCCCAGAGGCTCAGTGGTAAAGAATTTGCCTGCCAATGTAGGAGACGCAGGTTCGATCACTGGGTCAGGAAGGTCCTCTGGAGGAGGAAATGGCAACCTGCTCCAGTATTCTTGGGTAGGAAATCCCATGGACAGAGGAACCTGGCCAGGCTACAGTCCATGGGGTTGCAAAAGAGTTGGACATGACTGAATAGCTAAACAGTAGTAGCAGCAACAGGATATGAATGGACCCGCATATATATTTTTAGAGGGAACATTAGTATTTGGTGAGGAAGGAACTTGCCATCTTGTCTCTTATGAGGATAAGTTGATTTTGGACACAATTTTAGTGATATTTATGCCCATTTCTGTAGGGCCTTGTTGACCCCCTCTTAACATATATCAGTGTACTTAGCAGATAACCTGAACAGGGCTGTAGAGATGCAAAGATAAAGTAAGGAACCTTAGATGATATATATTTCAACTTTCACATCAGTGGCATCGCCTCCAGGGGCTGTCTCATTCTACCATGGGGATACTTGGACCATTATGAACTCCTTCTTTAGTCCCACAACTGATCCTGGTCTTGTCCACTCAGAAGCTAGCTCCACTTCCTCTGGATAGCTGTGAGGAGCCTTCTTCAGGCTGAAGCAGCTATTCTGCAGGAGAGCCTGCTTTCCAGTCCCCTTTCCAGCCTGCTTGCTACTCTTTAGCCTGAATATTGATATTTGAAAAGGGCCCAAAGTGATTCTTTCTCCTCTTTTCCTTCAGTGATCTCTCATGCCCCAAAAGGATAGACTGACTTTCCGAAAGCTGTGGCCTGTGTACCTTGCACCATTCCATTTTTAGTTACTTTGGTATTAGAGGAAGGCAGAGGACTATTTGCTTGTAATTTTCCTGCTCACCCCTGATTTTCCTGTTCATATTATAACTTGGTTAACAATGAGGTGGGCAGTGGAAAGCCTTTGGGTTCCTGGCAGAATCTCGGCTCTGTCACTTACAAGACTGTGAGGAGGCTGTGTTCTCTCTTTTAAGTCTGGGATTCTTCATTCTTCTGGGCCCCTGTCATGCTTTAGAAGATATGATGAGTGCTTAACATAGTAAGTGCTTAGTGCATAGTAACCTGTGCTCTTATAGCCATTATGCTCACTGTCCCAACTATTTGATGGGAAGGTGACTGATCAGTTTTCTCCTTGTGGCAGCTGGTGCTAAGGGCTTCCTCATTCAGAAGCACCCTAGATGCTGGAGGTGACTGCGAGTGGGTCTGAACAGTGACTGAAACCTCACACAAGTCTGCTAGGTTCTTTCCCTTCCACCAACCCTTTTAAACCATGGTAGTCACTGCTTGAAATGCCATGGTTATTTTAGACCTCTGGCCCCTTCTAATGTGCAAAGTTCCCTAGTAAAGAAAACACCTGAAGCTGTTCTTAATCATTGGTATTTACGTGTCAAAAAATGTCAAGTGTTTTACAGAGTCCATCTTGCTCGAGTGAAAGAATAACTTTCAGGCAAGAAGAGGGGTCTTGTGGTCTGAGGACCACAATTTTCTCTTAAGCCTGATCTAGATTTGGTTTCAGTTGTGACTCTGCACATCATAGGTATACCTGGCCTCCAGTGGGGGGATGCCTGGAAGACATTCCGTGTGAACCATCCAGTTCCCTAGAGGTGCTGTGACCACTGCTAGTTAAACCCTGCTCCTTATGCAATTGGAACCATAACCCTTGAAAACCAGTACCATTCTGTCTTTTTGTTGTTGTTATCTCATTTAGGTGAATAAACCACAGTGATCTAGTTCGTCTGCAATGACTTTGTTTGAAGAACTGTTCTTGAGTCAGGAGTATTGGTCACCATTGAAAATGCACTGAACTTAGGCTTAACAATAAGGAAATAACATAGGTTAGTGCTCTGGCTTCAGAAATGGCACAAAAATGGAATGGACAAATATGAAAAGTAGATAATGGATCCACAGTGATTTAATTCTTGGTGATATTTTCATTTTATGCAAATACCAAAAGAAAAAAAAAACCTGTCTATTTGAAAGAAAAACAGGAACCAAGAAAAATATTTAGTGTTGATCAAGCAAAAATCCTTTCACACATCTGCCAAGAGAGTTAAAACAAATAGAGATGTTAAATAAAAGGCCCAGGTACCAAAGAGCAAAATTTAATGAAAGCCAGAACTGTTAAGTATGGATTCCTGTTGAGAAAAATGTCAGTCTCCTTCAGTTTTCCCATTGCTCTATTTTTAAGAAAAGTGTAGTAAAAATACATAATACAAGTTAACTTTTTTCTTACTTTTGTTTTCCCCGTCACCCCTCTGTCAATGAAAAACATCTTCTGCTGGAGTCTTGGACCCCTGCATAGCATACACACTCATTTCTAGCATAGCTGATCTGTTACTGTCAGCTCATGTTACTGGTGAACTCAGTGGCTGAAGAGGCATCTTAGCAGGCCAAAGACAAAATATTTTTGAAGCATGTTGATTGTAGAGGGTTATTTCAAACTCCTCTGAAATGTAGACTCCATAAGGGTGGGTCATATCAGATTCTGCAGTGGTAGGCTAAGGGTTAGGGAAAATCTGGTGGGAGGGCAATGGATGGGGAGGACAGTAGCTGGGCAGTATCAAAACGTGACAATCCTTATCGAGGGTCCTGCTTCACATACCATGCCCACACTGACATATGAGAGACTGAACGACACTTGAGTTGAGAGGGCAAAGCATTTGATTTGGGGATGGTTCTTTGCTATGGCTGATGAAAGGAGGATGGAAGAGACATACAGATGGTGGGGGTCCGTGGAGAGAATCCACATATGAAGCCGGCCATGCTGCATCTACTTGGAGATAGGCTCCAAAACCTTTAGTTTGTCCATTGCTAATGATAATCCCTAGCAGAGAAGATTGGATAGAAGTTGCGGGGTGAGGGAACAAGCCAGAGTATGGTTTTCAGTAAATGCTGATGACACATGGCACCCTCTAGGTGATGAATCATGCACCTAGGAGAGAGGTGCTGGAGACAAGGAAGCTGACTGCACCAAGAATGAGAGTTGGGATCTCCAGGAAGGCCATGTGCCAAGATCCCAGCCAAAGTTGTAGTAGCCTAGGCTTCTCTCCACGAACCCTGTCACTTCTCCAATCTTGTTTTAGTTTCACATTGTGGGCACAATCCAATGATTCTAGTCATTGGATTACAATGTTCTCATTCTGTCTTACCCGGGGGAAGGTTGGCCTCTTCAAGTTACAAGTTGGGATCAGGGATCTTAAGATCTCCCAGTGTTGTTATGAACCTACTCCATCTCCCTATCCTTCAAATCATTCAGCCTTGGGCATTTCACTTTCTAAAGATGACAGTTCATCTGACCACCTGATAAAATAACACTCATACATGGACATAAAAACTCAAGTTCTCCTAAACTTCACACTTGGTCTCTCAGTCTTAGGACAGGGCACACTATAGAAAGTTCTATTGCTTGTGGGCTTGAATGAAGCTTCCTCTTTCAAAGTTCTTCCATCAGCGTTTTTTTTTTTTTCTTCTTTATTTCTGCATTTAGCTTGTATAACATTTCCCCCACATCAGAGGCTCCAAGGAGAAAGAGTCTACTCTACAATGGGGTTGCTGCAGAGGATTATCAAATGAAAAGTGAGAATCAAGGATGAGAGTTTTCTCGATGTCAGCTATTCCCAAGCCTCTACTTGGTTTAGGAGGCCAGTTGCCCTTCAGCCACCAGAATGCCATTGGGCTTGAGCATAGCAGAAGGACATACTCTTCCAGACTGAGCGTGACTCTATGACAAAGCATACTGTTCCACCTAAGGCCTGTGAGATGGCTGTTACACATTCAAGGAAGCTTTATCTGAGTCTCCAGCAATAACTTCATGAGTCTTCTTCTGACTGCATGTCTGCATTTACAGCTTCTTTGCCACCCAGGGTCTGAGTTGCTTCACACGTGTTTTTAACTAAGTCAGTGCCTGGGCAGTACTCTGTGTGGAGAGGCAGCCACTCCTCCAGCAATGTCGGTCTCCATCCATGGCTTGGGGCCGAGGTGTGGAGGGGGTTTGGAGAGCTCCCATGTTGAATTCATTTGAAGATTGCTGTTTTCCTCTTTTTTTGCTTGTCAGGGGAACGAAACTTGAATCTCCAATCTGAAAACCAAAGTGGGATGGGTAGGGAGTTGGGAGCAAGAAGGAAAAGGAAGAGATCTAACAGAACCTGCAAACCATGGATATTAGTAAGAAAAAAAAAATAGTGCACACACTAAGACACATGAACAACTGAATTAAAAGAAAGCAGTACAGTTTCCTCATTAGTGCTCCAGTGACACAGGCTCTATGTGACAGGGTTATTCTCCCCTTATTGCCATACAGTGTTATTTGTCATCCTCACTTAGCCAACGGAAAAGGGCAAAAGAACATCGAAAAAGGAGAAGGGGCCGCAAAATGGTTTCTTGATTCTTCAGGAAAATCTGTTGAATCCTCCTCCTCGTGGTCCTGGTGGTTGGTGGCGGTTGTGTTTCATTTTGTTGTTTTTGGCACTGAAGGGTGTGGGATGGAACTGGGGGAGCCTGGGCATACTCCCCAAGGGGGTCTCCATCTGCTCCAGTTACAATCCAGTGGCTCCCAAGGGCATCCCTGAACTGTGGCTCATGCAGGGGATCGATTGCATGGACTTGGGGAAGTCATGGCTGACCACTCGGCCATTCTCTCCACTCCCGGCACCGCTGGCTCCTGCCCCACTGTTTCTGGGGAGCGTCGATGTCCGTATGGCTTCGTTGATGGATTGCTGTGGGATCAAACAGAAACCCTTTTCAGGAGGACCGGGGGTTCTTCCCCAGGTCCTTGGCAATGACTGGCAAGGAGAATGAGTCAACACTGGGCTTAAAATGTCACTCCAACTCTCCTCCCTACCCAGCTTGTTTCCTTATCTGTAATGCTACCTGACTTCCTGTGAACTCATAGAACTGTTACCTGGCTGTGGACTAGTCTGATTCCCTCTCTGGACCTCATGTTCTCTAAGTTTAATGAGATGTGCTGGATTGGGTGATCTCTAAGATCCGTCACCTTCTGTGATTTCTAAAGGTACACTGGTTCCATGGTAGTACTGATGATAATAAATGCAGCAACATGACCAAGTAGAACATGGAATGGAGTTTAGGAAACTTGGGTTTTAGTCCTAATTCTGACATCAACTTGCTATGTGACTTTGTGCATAGCTATCTCTCTAGACCTTTGAAATCTCCATGTTTGTCAAAGTGTATTAGAGAGAATGGTTCTATACTGCATGAAAAAATGAGTTGAAATGTTACACAAAATTAATGCTATATCATTGTTGGGTGAAAATTTAAAACTACTTATGATTACTTGTGGAAAAAAATGTCATCCTGTCTCTAGCAGTGTGTGTTAAGAGAACATAGGACTTGTTTGACTAATACGATATGCATAATATAATGGGAAACAAAGCCTGTGCTAAAAAAAAATGAAAATAAATCCCAAAGATCATGGTCTGTCATCCACTCCCCATTAGCGCATATAACCTGTACTTCTACCCTGACACATCAGATTGGTGCTACTGATTTGTGAAAGATTGTGACTTCTAGAATGTTGGAATTCTAGATGTTAAAAGAGCTCCAATGATCACCCCAGGATGAGATGTTAGACAAAATGATCAAGACCAGAATCTGGTTATTATAATCATATCCTATTAGACCTGAGGAAGTGTTCTTTACTGAGTTCCTTTGGAGAATGAAATTTCATGACCAGAAATCCAAACCCTCTTCCTGTCACCTCCAACTCCCCATTAAAAGATACCCATAGAAATTTTGAGGTAGGTCTTAGTTTCTTGGTGAAAATCAACACAAAAAATTGTCTATGAGTTTAGAGGTTTCTTTCTGTAAGGCCAGTCTATCCATCCGTCAAGACTCAATTTGTTCCTGCCTCTGTGAAGTTGTCTTAGATTGCCCCAGCATGTCCTGCCCCCGATCCTTGCCAGTTCTCATACATTATACACTCGCAATGATTCTGCTTCAGGTATGTAACTTCTGTCTTCTTTAAGAGAGCTAACTCTCTGGAGAAGGACAAGGGCTGTGTCTTCTCAATCCTTAACTGCCTGCCAGCATGCCCAGCATGTTGTTAGAGGTCCAGTAGATATCTTTGAATGTGTCTTAAAAACCCAAACACAGAGGGCCAGTCTTAAAAAGTTGATGGCTTCCCCCTTTGCATATTGGCATGATTCTAGTGATCAGAGAAGTAAGTCAATCTCCTGTGGCCTCATGGACATAAACAGGGCAGTTTTGACCCAGTTGTTATTCTTTCTGCTGCACTATGCTTCAGGAGGATCCTCTTATTACTGGTAATTCTGACAGTGTTTTAAAATAGTTTTTCTTAAAAAAAAAAATTCCATGATTCAGACAGATCCGCCCCATATGATGCTCCACCCACACGGGTTCTGTCTCCTCCTCAAACTCCTGGACATGGTGTATTTACATTCTGCCTGCACCGAAGAGGAAGTGTGACCTGGAGAGCATTCTTCTAAGTCAAGGTCACATCAACACGTCTGTGCTGCTTTATGGGGGAAATATAAAAAGAAAACAGGAGGAATTCATGGTGACTTGTTCTCACTTTTAAATTGTTGAAAAGAACTTTTTATTTGTGTGTGGTGGCAGTGTGGAACCTTCTATGAATTGGCTTGGGATGTCTATCTTCTGTGAGTTTTCTCTGCCACACTCCTTTAATTAAAACAAAAAGTTTTAAGTTCACACAGATCACCCTGGGCTTTGTTTCTCAAAAGGTCTCACATATTTCCATAATATCCCATATAAGTCAGTGGTACTTGACATATTTATTTTAAAGGAGAAGGCTACTGGCATAATCAGTATTGGTGCCTATGAGTCTGAGCCAGGCATATTGCTAGAACTCTTCAAGTCATTCAGGATTGGTTTTCATGAAAGCTGAGGGGTTCTCAGAGGTCAGTGACTCCATACTCCTGTTGATGGTGGGGGTTACCTGCTTACTGGTTTCCTATCTAATCTCAGGAGAAGGGATGGATAGAGTCAAAATGGGAGTGGGAAGCACTGCTACAAATGACCATTTCACTAGTTCTCAAACCTGGCTGCAGGTTCTAGGGGTTTCGGAGGAAGAAACACTGATGTCTGAGACCTACCTCAGGGATGCTGACTTAATAGGTGTGATGGTGGCCTGGATGTCTAGAGTTTCAACCCCACCCCAAGTTTATTTGCATATTCTAATATGCAAATAAGGTGGAAACACACTGGTCTTAGTTGATTTCATTTTACAGAGCAATTGAGGACTTGTCACTGACTTGCTTCAAGTTGGTTATCTGTGACCTAGGGTCAAAGTGAATGATCCCCTGCCTGTGAGGCCTCCTTCCCCTGGTGGCTAACACATTGGAAGCTGACATCATCTCTCCCCTTGTCTCTGGGAACTGTGGTTCTCCCCTGTCCATCCTTGACATGCCAGCCATTCATTAAGTTCATCCTCATAAGTAGTTGTTTCTGAAACATACTCAGGGAGAAAAGGGTGAGTGAAAAGTCAAGCCTCAAAGTCCCGGAGTTGCTGCTTCAGAAACTCATTTATCTAACAGTGATGACACCCTATCTTTTCAGCTACTTGCTTTTTTAAGAAAAGTCTGCCCAGCCTCTGCACATCATAGAACACCCTAGTAAAAGCTCAGCCCTCGGTGATGGTTTCAAGCCAGAGGGACCACCTGCTGTGGAGGATGCACCCCCACCCCCCACCCCTGGCACCCATGCCTGACCATGTACCTCAGCTGCTCATTAATTCCAGGGAAACATGCAAAGCCTTGATGGCTGTGGTTTTAACACAGCCCGTGTCAGCACAGCTACTACAATTATGAAAAGTCAGTGCTCTCCAGGGGCTGGGAGCCGCTGGGAATTATTTTTTTTGGGGGGGGGAACAATGTGGTAGGTAATAAATACCCTGGTTAGCCTTAATATCAGTGAAGGGTTCAGGTTTCTGTTTGTTTTCCCAGGCAGAGGAGAGGTACAGGGTGTCTGAGAGTTTATTCAATTTGGAGTATGTCTTGGATTTGAAATTTTTTTTACTGCGGGATAGCTTCAGTTAAGCTGAAGTGTTGGTGTTGCCTGAAGTCCCTCTCTGAGCGCCCAGCTCTTCCTTGCTCTCTTTCTCATCAGTCTTCCTGTGCCCAGTCTCCCTGGCCTTCCTCTTACGTCTGGCAAGAGTTCTGATTTTTGGGTCTGTGATACTTGTGCCTCCTTTGGTGACAACCATCGTCCCCTGGTTAACTCCTTCTCTGCCTCAAGTCTGTTCAACATCACTGTTTCAGGGAAGCCTCTTGTCCTGCCCCTGACCCCATTCCCTGATCAGGACTTGACTGCTGTGAGCATTTTTCTTCAAACACTCATTGAACATATTTTACACATTTGCCTATTTTTTGTCTGCCAATTAAACCCTCAGTTTCCTGAGAGCAGAAACTGTGTCTGGCTTGGCTTGCCCCTGACTGGATCCTGAGGGCTGAGTGATGCCTAGCAGGCACTGGTACTCCATATGTCCTTCTAGGAGGACTGCCTGCAGGGCGCCTTCCCACTGTCCCTGTGACACTTGCTCTGTGTCACGCTCACATGACATCAAAGGGGAAAGGGTTTCAGTAATGCACAAGCCAAGGATCACGTCCCATGGATGGCCTAAACAACTAGATCAGAGAAACCTAAGGAGAAGGACTGCATCTTATTTCTGTGCACTGTGGATGGGGTTTTGATGGGACCTAGTAGGTGATAAAAATTATATGTTGCCCTGAGGTTGGGGTGGAGAGAGAAATTGATGACAAGTGACTTGGCTGGTACCAAGAACCCAGGCTTTGCAGAAGCCAAGTTGGAGATCTCATTCCTGTTCCACCAGCTCTGAGTTTGTTGGAAAAACTACGAAACTTTTCTGACCCCCTATTTCTTCATCTGTAGAACTGCAAGCACAGGGTTAATGAAAATGTATAGTAAGCACTTTGAACAGGGAAGTTACTAAAAAGGTATTTTTCCTTTTTTCCTCCCTTCTTTCTTTCTCCTTTCTTGCACCCTCTTCTTTTTCCTCTCTTTTTCATGCAGGGTGGGGAAGGGCTCCTTAAATACTGTTGAGAAATAGGAGGCTGATTGTGAACTAGGCTTAGGGGGTCAAGGTCTTAAGAGTTGGCCACATACTGTAGTTAAGGGAAGAAACAAGAGGGAAGGTTCTTGCCAAAGGCCTGGACACTGTCAGTGCAGTCCTCTGTGTGAAGGTGGAGGCTGCACTTTTGAAGAGAGCTAATCTGCCTCTGGAGCAGGCAAAGTACAGAATGATAAAGAGAACTGCAAAGCAGCAAAATCTGAGAGGCAAGCAGAATGTGTTCACTTATCTTCTTTGGATAAGAGAGGGGTTGATGGAACTCTGAAAATTAAGGACTGGTTGACTCTTAAGGCCCATAAAGGCATCTTTTCTGCTGGTAGAAGATTAAAAATTCTATTAGGAGTCTCATTGTGTTGGGCAGAAGTCATGCCAACTGGTGGAATTAACTATAGAATATTATGATGGAACAGCTTGCATTAATGATTCTAAGAGATCCTGATGTTGGCTCCTGAGAAATTTGATATCTTCCTTAGAAAGGGAAGGGAGAGAATGTCTCCCAGAAGTTATGGTATGACTCAGTTGACTTTCTTAAGAATTCTTGTCTTTGCTTCCATGCTGTGACTTCAGTGGTGAAGGTCAATGTTATACAGGTTTAAGAGGACCTTTGTTGTTAGCCACTCTGGTACCACCACCTGGCACTGACCATGATTAGTAGGATATGGTCATCCCAGAGGAAGGGCTGGAAGTCCAGTCCTGCTTGGGCATGTCTGGTCTCATCAGATCTCATGATGGGGCCAAAAACACATCAGGTGACTTGTGTGCTTCCTGGCTGAGTGGTTTTGATGGTTGTGTTTGCTTCACCTAACAGCAGCTCCTTCCATTGCCTCACCTTATCCTCCAGGAGATTTTCTCTGGATACAAACCCACATTAATCTAACTAATGCTTACCCTATGTGTGTGGGATGTCCAAAGAGAAATCAGATACAGCTTATTACCTTAGGAAACTCACAATCTCTATGGCTTAAAAAACCCTAGGACATGTAAGTAGGGGCTATGAAATGAAAGTCTTAAGGAGGCTGTGCAGCTGGCCACTAATAACATAATTCTAGTTAATAATATAATTCTAGTAACTATTATTTACTTAGGGCTTACTATGGCCCAGCATTTTGCAGAGCCTTGATACCCACTTTTTTATATAATCCACAACAATTTTTATAAGGTATATTGGGTTGGCCAAAGGTTTGTTTAGGTTTTCCATATGATGTTACCGAAAAACCCAAATGAACTTTTTGGCCAGCCCAATGCTACCACTAGTCCCATTTTATTAAAAGGAGGATCAGAAAGCTATTGAAACTTGTTCAGGTTGACTCAGTTAATGTGCAGAGCAGGCAAGATTTGTGCTCAGCCATTCAGTCTCCAGAGCCTTGCTGCACTGTGTTTGAGGGGAGTTCCCTCAGTGAGCACCAGGCCAGTCCTGGGAGCCTGGTTTCAGTTATGGCCTATGTGGAAGGTTTTGGGGGTTGTAAATGTTGTGCTCACCTAGGTCTTCGCCTGTTCCACTTACTGCCTCTGGAGTAACCTGTCTGCACTTTTGAAGGGTAAGATAAGAGAGTCTTTAGGCTTATGTTTTGAATGGGGTGGGCAAAGACAGCCCTTCAGGTTCCAGGAGACCTTGTTGTGTCCAGCCAAGTTCCTTGGAGATCTACACTGGATTTAGAATCTGAGGTCCGTACTTTTGCTGTGCTTTGTCCTTTCTGAAAGGACCTGAACTTGGATGAACTGGTCAAGGGTGGGATGGAGGTGTTCCTAGGTCCCTGACCAAGTACTATCACACTACCATCCCTTAATTACTCCATGTGTATATCTTGGGAAGTTGACTTTGGGGTTTCCCTAGTGGCTCAGATGGTAAAGAATCTGCCTGCAATGCAGGAGACCTGGGTTCAATCCCTGAGTCGGGAAGATCCCCTGGAGAAGAGAATGTCTTCCCACTCTAGTAGTCTTGCCTGGACAGAGGAGCCTGGAAGGCTTTTGTGCACGGGGTTGCAGAGTTGGATGCAACTGAGCAACTAATTATGGGACAGAAGACAGAGGGATTGGCTTCCATCAAGGCACATGGGTGGGTACACATGGAAAGCATGAGGTGGGTGGCTGGAGTATGGAACATGTAAGGAGAGCAGATTGCCTGGGAGGGGAAAGTAGGCTAGAACTATGATGTGGAAATGTTGAATGCCAGGACAGAAGGCCCTCTGCTCTCAACTCCCACTCCCTGTGTACAGAACCGAGTACAGAGTTTACAAACAGGGGAAGCAAATGTCCAGCAATGTCTTCTCCAAGAGGGACCTGGAGGTATATCTAGGGTGGGTGCCTAAGGCAGGAAAAGGGTTGGTAGGAGGCTGTGATCCAGCAATGGGTATGCTGAGTCTGGGAGTGATTGCATGTTGAAAAAAGGGCTTCTTAGGGCACATTCTAGGAGAGAAAATGCTGTCTGTGAGTCCTGTTAGTCTACTCAAGTCACAGTAACAGCCTAGGGTACATTGCTCAGAATGACTGTGCTTCTTGCCACTTCTGTTGGCTTGAATTCCACTTGTCCTTCCTCTTAATTTCTGGTTCTTCCCGGAGGCCTTCTCTATTTTCTCCCTCCTATATATCCCTATAGGTCTTCCTATCCATGCCATAGTTTGGGTCCCTGAGTAGATTTTTTTTGTTAAAAATGCAGAAGGTTACAGATAGTATCTTAGTCCTCTCTGCTCCCTCATGATGTCTTGCTTATGGTGTTGCTCACATGAATAACATTTCCTTCCCAAAATATTTTCTTATTGAAGCTAAATGATGACAAGTAAGGGGCCTTGATGGTCATTTAGTCCAGACTCCCATTGGATACTTTGAACCTATACATTTGTCAAGAATTATTCAGCCTCTACATGTATGCCTCTAGTGATGGGCTGTGTGTTATTTACTGGCACAATCCATCCTATTTGGGGATAGCTCTGAAAGAAAAGTAGATCTCACTTACTGTGTTCACATCTGTTCTCTATAAATTTTAATCATTAGTTCTTGTATACTTTGGGACTCTACAAAACTGATCTGTTTTCTTTCACTCCGAAGAATTCTTCATGTTGTTACAGGCAGCTCTCATAACTTCTTTATCTCTTCTCTTTTTGAGTTAGCTGCCTTCACTATATTTGATGTGGTTTGGGGTCATCAGTATGTCCTTACCATTCTCTGGGCATGATCCTGTCTGCCAAAGTCCCATCTTACAGTGTGATGGCCTCGCCCGGCATGGCAAGATCATCCACCTTGCAGAGGGAAGATGCCCCCTCTGCTGTTCTGGAGCTACACTTCAGTTAACATGACCTCAGAGAGTCACTACCAAGAGTGACTGTGAGGCAGTCACTCTTGCCTCTCACTGCCTTGAGTGTCCACGCAACCCCTAACTTTTCATCTCACCCTCCATCAGTGGCTGATGCATTTGTTTTCTCAGGCCTTGTATTTACTCTGCCACATGCCAACATCTTCCTTCCTCTCTCACCGCTGCCTCTTTCCCTGCCACCTTCCTCATAACCTAGCTCTCTGTTATCCCCTGCCACAGACTGACCTCCACCTCCCATCACTCCCCACCCTTTCTAGCAAAAGGGACTCCCAGGAAACCCAGCTGGTATCACAGAACAGGTTAGGAAAAAGGCCTGGGAAGACGATGCCACCTTCATCCGCTTGGATTCGCTACGCGATTTGTAGCAGAACTCAATTAAGGCAACCAGCATGGCGAGCCCAAGTCCTCCAATCAGGATGTAGAACACGCCCGCCACATTGCTGAGGCTGAGAGCACTCGTCTTGTCCTAGAAGAGGAGGAGGGAGAGGGGCGGGGGAAGAGTCCAGTGAGCCAGGGGGCTAGAGACTAACCAAGCAGCAGCATTTTAACACACATACACTCAACCCCATCAACCCTCTTTAACATTCATAATAGTTGGAAAGGCTTTGTATATATTGACAGAGTGTTCAGCATTCCCCAGGAAAATAATGTGTGCCTGTGTGTATGCACGTGTGTGTGTGTGTGTGTGTGTGTGAATTCCCTGAGCATCCTTGATTATATTTAGTTGATAATTGGATTTCCCATCCTCCCCAGTGCTTGTTTTGGGGTGGGGGATGCCACAACAAGTCGGGCAGTTACCACTAAGATCTGTACCCCTGAGCTTACCCCATTCTTTCAGGAAACTGTGTCCCCTCCTTTCAGCTGAATTCCTGCCCCCCACCCCCTCAGTTGCTCAGCAACACACTGGCCTTGCTTATTGTTTATGCCTGTGAGCATTTTTCTGTGAGTTGGTACTTAAAGCGAACTTTCTCCTAGATGTGCATTTGATTTCAATGTAATAAGACAGTTATTGTATGTATAATAAAGATCAACCAATGTATACCTTTAACTTACTGTGCTGAGTCCCAGTGAAGGGAAAAAGAAAACTGGGGGGCTTGGAATAGAAAAAAGGCACTGAGGTAGAAAAATGGCTCCATTAAACCCTAATAATTATACTTAATTGGAGTCATTTTTCTCGTGGAGGTGCTTGCTGAAAAACACCATAGGCAGATTCAGATAGCTGAATTTAGAAATCTCTGTTGCCTGGGCTAAAAGATCTTGCACTAGTTCTGAACGGGCAGGATCGGGGAGCAGGGTGCTTAATTCCTAGGGTCCTGGGGACAAGCATCCATGTCCAGTAGGAAGTGGACAGAGCTCATTTCGTGGGGCCTGAGGAACAGCATCAGTTTGTGAGACCATCCCTGAGTTCTGTCACTTCCAATGAGACTCACGAGTTGGGGACTGAGGGACGGCATCCTCCCAGTTGGTGAAAACAACCAAACGAAACTTCTGGTTATGGGGGATGGTAATGACCTGGGGAGACTGACTGTGTTAGTAGCTCAGTCATGTCCAACTCTGCAACCCCATGGACTGTCGCCCACCAGGCTTCTTTGTCCATGGGATTCTCCAGGCAAGAATACTGGAGTAGGGTGCCATTCCCTTCTCCTGGGGATCTTCCCAACCTAGGGATTCAATCTGGGACTCGTGCATTGTGGTAGATTCTTTACCATTTGAGCCACCAGGGAAGCTGACTTGGGGAGAGGGGGATCAATTAAATTCTTGACTCAGGCAAGAAAACATCTTTAGATCTTGGAAGCATACTCATCCCCAGATGCCATGGCAGCTTGAACATCTTGGTTGATATTGTGTGCTCAGGTTCAGATTTCTCATTGAATTAAAATAAATACATGCCTCCTCTGGCACTGGTGCACAGCCGTGGTTGGTCGGTGGCATTAGGTAGGATAAAGCTTTTATATCTCTCTGTGTGTTCTTTTTCAGGTGGGGGTGTTGGTGAGTTATGCAAAAGGTGAGCTGTCATGCCCTAGGGACTACTCTGAATCTGGGTATGTGGAAAGGGGTCAGCAATTGACCAAGTCAGTGGCCTCTGCCCCAGTTCTGCTTGGTGCATTGTACAGGATTCAGCTCGGCTGAGCTTGGGGACCACAGCTGGCAAATAGCAGCCTCCCTTCTCTCCCCAGAAGCCGCCTTGGCTGGCAGAGCTGTTGGATTATCTAAAACATATTTCTCTGGTGGCTTCCTGTATTGCTAAAGCAGATGGTTCTTGAATATGGTTACACTTGGCAAGGTGTAGCTTGGCTTTGGAAGTGGTGGAAATGATTATTGAGAGGGGTAGAATTTCTCCTGCTCTGGTATCGTGGCCTGACAAGGGAAATATGCGAAAATGAGTTTGGTGCTTGGTTCAAGAGTTGGCTGAACAAGTAAATTCTCACTTGGCTTGGTTTTTCAGAATGCTCAAAATGTCTCCCTATTTGGTGTTTGTGAGTTCTGTAGTTCCCCTGGGAAGTAAGTCTTTAGAGTTTTTGGAGGACTTATGATTTATAGAAGTTCCTATAAAACTCTCCTGTGTGGGCAGGCCTGGGGTGTGGTTCGGAGGCACATTACTGTATTATCAACTCACAGCTTGGAATAGAGTGGTTGACAGTGAAGCTCAGATGGAGTGGATGGGGAACTGGCCTGGCAGGAGGTGGTAGACAAGAAAGCTAGGAGGAAAGGACTGAGTGTTGTTGACTTCACTAGCTGATCAGCCTTTCAGCAGCTGAAGTACATCTTGCCTCCTGGTTACCAAGGCTGTTTTTGTTTCCTTCTTTATAGTCTTTTCGGGTTCACTTTGGTTGTAGATTATCTTCAAGGATAAGGAAGTGGTGGGCACCTTTTTTGTTACTATCTTCAAAAAAACCATAAGAGCCATCTTCCTCCCTGACTGTAGAAGGTGGGGTGTCCATTTGTGATACATCATGGAAGGAAGTAGGGTCAGATCTTTATATGGAAGTGGGAATAGGAGGCATATTCTGTGTGTCTGCAGAAGGAGGAAGGTCCAGTGGCTGAGTCTTTATATCTGGAGGTAGAGAGCATCCTTCACTTCTGAGGGAGGTCTCTGGTCCATGGGGATGGCAGTCTGTGTTGGTGAGGGGACATATGCCATACAAACCAAACCAAGAGGGCAGTGAGATGGTATGGGCACTGCCACTTCTAGCAGGACACAGTGCTATGGATCCTTCTTTATGTTGACTCAATCCTGGGAAGACCTCTGGAACCAAGGGAGCACCTGAGTTACCAGCAGTATCAGGAAGGAAACTTAGATGAAGCACTGCCATCTGAATTTGGCACAGTGTGATAGATAGGGTGTATAATGAAGGGCTGGTAGGTGTTGGTGTCTTCTTGGCTCATGTAGTTGAGGAGTTTGCATTTAGGCAAGGTTTCTTAATTTCCCTTAGGTGCACCACTGACTTTTTGATAGCACCAAATTTAGTTCTTTCGAGGAAAGAGCCATAATCTTCCATCAAGTTGCCTTTACCGACTTTCTTTGACTCCCTCTGTTGGAATATGATGGGGTGTCCTGGGGCAGAAACAAAACTTCCTGTTATTTAAGGACCAGAACTGTGATTCCTCTGTCTCCATGTCAGAGGGGACTTTCTCAGGCCTTTGTGCACAAACAGCCATGTTCACATTTCATGAGCAAGCTACACGCTTCCCAATTTTGACCAGGGAGAGGGAAGGACAGAGCCCGAGTCTCCCGAGCACCCCTCTGGGAGACCCCATTCTCCCTGCCTCCCTCAGCAGCGGCACTTCCCAGAGCCAGGCAGCTTGCTGGTGGGAGTGAAGAACTCACAACTTGTCTTCCAGCAGGAGCAAGGAGAGTGACAGTACCAAGAATGACAGGTGAAGAGAAAAACAAAAATTCCGTCTTTCAGAGTTGTTGGGCTTCTGTTATGGTGATGAGCTCCCCCCTTCTTCTGTTCCCCTTAACCTATTGTCTTGATTTGCTGCCTTCCCCATGTGCAAGTGATATTTTTTTTTCTTTTTCATATTTTTCCTTGCTCTTCCCACATACTGGGGGGACTGTCCCAGACGCCCTCTGTGTTTCTGAGCCAACATCCCACCCAGGAACATGAAGACGTCTTGATTCTTTATGAGGAGGGTTGAACCAGGTCTGAGGCAGAGAGACTCGATGCTTTTTAATGGCATAAGTAGAAAGTTCTAAGGAGAAGCCAAGGCTTTGGCCGTAAGGCTAGTCCCTCCCATGGATACTGGGATGCCATTACATGAAGTCCACTAAATCTGGACCAAGCTTCAGTTTCTGCAGATGCTGTCATTCCTTCCTATCTTCCTGCTGTGAGTCTGAACTCCTCTGAAGTAAAGGCTGTAGCTTTGGCTCTCTGCCTCCACAGATTTTCTGATGTGGGTCCAAGTGGAGTGTTAGGGGTGCCTGCGATCCATCCCAGACTGGATCTGTAACCTGACTGTGCCTTTCGTGTCCATGAGGACAGTCCAGCCCTTCTTCCAACTGTTAGCCTTTCTGCTCTAGTAGGCTTTCTCTTATGCTTTTTCAAAACTTATATTTTTGGCTTAGGGGCCATTTTCCTGAGCAGTTGATTATTTCCTGGGAATGGAGACTGAGTGGTTGGCTAGCTTCACTCACAAGCTGGAACCAGGGTGGAGGAGTTATGGAAGGCGGATTTGATTGAATTAAAGGAAGACCTTTCAAATCCATGGAGCCCCCTGCTATGGTGAAGGGTGAGTTCCTCAAACATGGGTGCATTCAGGAGGTAGCTGACAAGGTCATCTAAGGGATTCAAGCACTGGACAGTTAGACCAAGTGACCTTTGACATTCATCCCAACCCCCAGAGATGGAAAGCATCTAAGGAGTTCCTCAAGGCCTGGTGGGATCATGTTTTTTATTTATAGGTTCTCCCTAGAGACTAACCTCTTTAGGGGATGCAAAAAAGAACTCATGTTAATTGGCAGCTTCTGCTGTTCCATTTCCAATCTAGGCCAGTTCCCTAGCCTGCGTATTTTCCCCAAGAGCGACACAGGATGAGAATTGGCCCATTGTGCTAATAATTGGCAAGGCAAATGCTGTGAAAGTGAGGGCTGTGGGGGCGGCTCTTCTCAGCAGCGTGTGCTCAGGGACCGGCTGCTGTACAATGCACCACAGAACATCCTGACTTGAAACCAGATTGCAGCAGAAAACTTAAGGAGTTGGTGTGGGTTGTGGAGGGGAACCCAAGTGCTGGCAGAGGCCTCTTCCAGAATGGGAAGAATTTTGCAAGACATAGGCACCCATCGAGGGTCAAGAGGGCGTCCACATAGGGGGCCTTTCACTGTGAGCTGTCTGCGTGGACTATGCATCGGAGAGCTGGGCTCTTGTGTGGCAGAGGAAACTGAAGCCTGCTGTCCCCAGAGCTGCTTCTGGCTCATGGCCCTGGAGACAGCGTTTGAAAGGAAACGTCTTTGTGTCTGTCTAGTCCCTTCTCCTAGGGCAGTGATGGGAACTTGAGGATTTGTGGCTTAGGGTCCCTAGGTCATTGATGTAAGTTGGATGTGTCATCTTGGAGCACACATAGCTCCCAGGAGATGGACCCTGAGTCACCTGTTTTCTCTAGGCCATTGCCTGTGTAGTCTTACA
>SJXQ01012837.1:176581-270658 GCA_006408695.1 Aepyceros melampus
TCATATTTTTAGGCCTCTCCCCACCACAACATTTAGTACAAGCTGCTCCATACCGTGGAAGAGCTTGAGAAACACTTAATTTCTGCCCAAATGAATGAATGGACAAAATTAAATGTACTGTCTTCTTACATATTTCTAGCTCAGTTCTCTGGCAAACTCACCTATCTGGAACATAGAAAAGGACTAGATAGTGTGCAGAGAACATGTACAAGGTCATGGGGTGATCACTGCAGTTGTTTTATTGAGGGCTGATTATGGGCCAGACGTTGTATTAAGTGCTTTACATGCATTGTTGCATTTAATCCTATTTGGTTGTCATATTATTGCTGTTTTCATCCCACAGACAAATGCATAACTTGCCTGTGGTTCTAACCCAGCTCTGTGTGACTCAAGTCCATGTATATAACCAGTGTGTTTCCCAGCTTTCCAAAGATCCTTCTAGTGCTCACTTGGCCTTTTGGCCCCACACTTGTTGAGTTAGTTTAAAAACTTTTACTTTGCCTACGGCTCTAACACCCAAGGGTCTGTAGTCTCCAAGTCTACAGCAGAGCAAAGGCAGCAGATGAGAAAAACCACCTTGTAAGCCATTTCAGAAGATGCTAGTTTACAACTTGACTCTTTTTTTCCTTTTCTTCCTTCTTTCATCCCTTCCAACAAGAATGATGGTCCTAGAATGATGATCTGCTGCTGCTGCTGCTGCTGAGTCGCTTCAGTTGTGTCCGACTCTGTGCGATCCCATAGACGGCAGCCCACTAGGCACTTCTGTCTCTGGGATTCTCCAGCCAAGAATACTGGAGTGGGTTGCCATTTCCTTCTCCAATAGAATGATGATCACCTGCAGCTAACTGGTTCTGGTAAACTGTCCTATAATATGTGTTTTCTAGAAGATCCACTATATTGTAAATCAGTGCCGTTGGTAATTGATAGTGATGCTATCCTTAGGAACAGGTTATACCAAACATGTTCAAATACAATTTAAAGAGGTATACATTTGATTGGCAAATATTCCCTCCTAAAAATATTACATTAAAATGAAAGCTAAGAACTTAATAAGAACCCAGAATCACACAGAATACAGGATCCTGTATAGCAAAGGCCATGCTCCTAACTAGCAGTAGTTTCCAGACATCTAGATTTCTTGGAAGAGGAAAAAAAAATAAAGTGCAGGTGGGGGAACTAACACAGGTGTATATTAAGTGTTAATTTTGCTAAATACAAATGTTTAAAGAAACCTTGACCATCATCTCCTTTTAGTTGAATTAAGGATGTTTGAAGGATCAAAGAAACAGAAAGGATGACATTTCAGAATGAATTTAGCACACTATTCTTTATTCCCTCTATAATTTGAATAAAAAACAGAACTGCAAGGATCTTGCACGCTTAGTCATTCAGTCGTGTCTGACTCTTTGCGACCCTTTGGACTGTACCCACCAGGCTCCTCTGTCCCATGGGGTTTCCCAGGCAAGAATACAGAATGGAATACTGGAATACTGGATGTATCTTAGCAAGGCATTTATAAAGGCCTCAAATACTGATGGTTATTACATCTGCTTGTTTGATTAAACCTGTCTCTAGTTGAACTTTTCTTATGCCAAATCCTGTGCTTGGAATATAGAAAAACAAACAAACCTAAAGCAAACAAACAAAAGCAGAATCAAGTATGGTCCTAATTCGGCAGAGTTAAGAGTCATCTGAAAATTCCCAGATTTAGACAAATGTTCAGCAAAAAGGTGATGATTGTCCTGGGTCGTTAGAGGACGCAGCTAGGCTTGTAATCAGTGACATGGTGATTGATGCGCATGCCATTTACTCCCCAAAGGGCCAGTGAGCAGAAGACCCCCTCAACTTCCTGAGCCCTGACCTTCAGCCACAGGAGCTGATGGCCCCAGGGGAGCCTTTATATCAGTGAATTATCTTGGGAGGGAGAAGTTAAAATTCTGGAAATACATTCTCTTGGATGGCCTTGTACTCAACTTTGTATTCAACTTTGCCATGGTGAAGAAGTATATTATCATATACTTGCAGGAAAATTAAAGTTCGGAAAAAGCAAAAGCAGCCAAGGGAGATATTTCAGATGACTTTAATTGGGCCTCAACTTATGAAAGGCTAATGACTGTAGTTGGGGCTTTGATTCTAAAGCAGTTGTCCACACTTCCACTCTTTCCTTCAAAACGTTGAATTCAAGCATCTGAGCAGTGCTGGATAAAACAACTGTTCGAGTTGATGGCCCAGCCTGCAACGATATGCTTGGCTTCTCCTCCTCCAAAGGAAGCTTTGGTTTTTATCAGATTAGGCTGCTAGGCATCCTGCCGTCCTTCAAACAGTATGTTTCTTCCTGTTTCTCTGTACTTGCATCTTCCTATTCTCCTGAGTTCTTTCCTAATACATGGTTGTCCTACAGTGCTCCCCATGTTTTCCCTGAACTGTTGATTTTTCCTTTAAAATTCCCTGCTGTGACTTCTCTGGCAGTCCAATGATTGAGACTTCCCTTTCCATGTAGAGGGTGTAGATTTGATCCCTGGTTAGGGAGCTAAGATCTCACTCACCTCATAGCCAAAAAAACCAGAACATTAAATTCCCCGGCAACTGGCAACCAATTCACTGCACTGCCCACCACAGTTGCGTGCATTAGCCTTAGCCTTTAGCTCGATTATAAAGCCTTTGGAGTAGAGAGTCGATGTCTTCAGATCAACTTCCCAAATACTTGATGAGGGCCCATTAAGTGTCAAGTACTATGCTAGGTACTTAGTAGGGATACAGAATACCTTGATAGGAATAAAGTTGTAAACCTTATCTTTCAAGAAACATACAGTCTAGTGTGGGAGGGAGAGAAGTTTCTCAATAGTTCATGGAAGGCTATATATGATTTTAGGATAAAGGGTTATGAAAATACAAAAAATAGAGGAGTTAATTCTGATAGTGAGTGAAAGTTAGGGAACCTTCAGGGACTGGTTTGTGCAAAGGGAAATCAGAAGCCTCAATATGGGAA
This sequence comes from Aepyceros melampus, assembly GCA_006408695.1. NCBI lineage: Eukaryota > Metazoa > Chordata > Mammalia > Artiodactyla > Bovidae > Aepyceros > Aepyceros melampus. The sequence goes on from SJXQ01012837.1 coordinate 179,571, forward strand.
TTACAGGGCCTGGGGAGTGTGGTCATGATGAGAGGAAGATGAGATTATAACAGCTGAGTCCCAACTGTTAACATCCTTGAATACTAACAAGTCAACATTGTTCCTGTGGGTCAGGGAGATACAGAGGGTGTTTAAGCAGGGAGAAGCCTCAGACTAGCAGCCCTTCCTTACTTAACACTTGGTCCTAAGTAAATAGGGATCAACTAATTAGCCGATACAATGACTTATATGAGAGAAACAGACAGCATCAAAAGTAACCCTGGATACAGAGATGACAGAGATAATGGGTCACTGCAAAGTAAGCAGGGCTCACTTGAAAATTTGGGATTGATTGTTAGTGGAAGAGGAATTAAATTTAATCTCTGAGATGCTGGAGGGCAGTATTAGATTAGGGACATGAAGCCACAAGGGACACAGATTACTGCTCAGCAGGATGCCAAACTTTGAAGTTGTTGGAGCTCTCTGGGAATTGCTATTTGAAAAGTGTCAATTTGGTAAGACATTGTTGGTGGGACAACTGCTTGTCAGGAAAACATGGAGGGAATTCATGAGCTAAAGTTGGGATTCAATCAGTGGATCCCAGAGGGCTAGTCCAATGAGCCAGGCCAATTGGTGATGAAGCTTTTAGTCATCAATGGGAAAATGAGAAAAGAGCAGGGTTGTATAGTGAGTTTTTAGAGGGTTGAGCTTTTCCATTGAAAGGACAATCCTTTATGTTCAGTTGATGATTTCTTTCCTTCTTTTTTGATATTAACACACTTCTCTTACTAAGTGACATTGATGAGGGATGGTAATTTTTTCTTTTGTTTCTTTCATAGCTTTCCTTGGCAAGATATCCCGTTGTCAAGTGTACCATGCCACCCCCATTTCCTTTTTGGACATTTATGATCTATGATCTCTCTAGTCTGGGAACCACTGGGCTTCTAGGGGAAGACTTCAAGGGGCTCTGCGTCTGCCTTCAGGAAGGGGGAGTGCAGTTACTGATGAGTGAGGTTTGAAGACATTGAGGGAGAGCCACGAAGGGTGAGAATTTCCATGCCCTGAATTAAATGTCAGTATGATGCTGGGAGGGATTGGGGGCAGGAGGAGAAGGGGACGACAGAGGATGAGATGGCTGGATGGCATCACTGACTCAGTGGACGTGAGTCTGAGTGAACTCTGGGAGTTGGTGATGGACAGGGAAGCCTGGCGTGCTGCGATTCATGGGGTCGCAAAGAGTCGGACACGACTGAGCGACTGAACTGAACTGAGCTGATACAAGTAAGTGAGGCTTCCGAGGTGGCTCAGTGGTAAAGAATCTGCCTGGCAATGCAGGAGATGCAAGAGATGCGGGTTCAATCCCTGGGTCAGGAAGATCCCCTGGAGTAGGAAATGGCAACCCACTCCAGTATTCTTGCCTGGAGAATTCCATGGACAGAGGACCCTGGTGGGCTATAGTCCATAGGGTACAAAGAGTTGGACATGACCAAGCATAGACACATATACAAGTGGGCGTGGTCATTCTAGCTCCGCCTCCCATGAAGTTTGAGGACCCAGTGTGCTCTGTCTGTCAGAAGGCCTGGCCACCTCCTTTCTTTTTTATACTTCTCCCTGCACTGGCCATGGCCTGTGGAGAAGAAGGTGGAAGCCACTTTTGCTGAGGGTTTTGAGGAGCCACCTTCTCTGGTTGTCTCTGTCCCTTTGTTGAGATCCAACCAGGCTCATTTGGCTGGGAGTGAGAGGCAGAACTTTGGCCAAGAACCCAAGCTTGTTTGACCCGCTATGCCTTGTGAAGATGGGTGGTTGATTCTAGGACAGGACTAGATATTTGGAGACCTGAATCCTGCACACCACTCTCTTAACTGGACAGTGGTCTCTGAGATGCCTTCTGTCCATAGTCTAGTCTGTGACATCATCAGTATGGACCATGTAAGGGAAACACCATCTCTGGGCAAAAAGTTAAGTGTTCATAGGACTATACTGATCCAGTAGCTTGGGGTGGTAAGCAGAGTGGGAGAGGTGAACCGGTGACCAAGCAGAGTGGGTTATATCAGGAGCCTCCGTGAAAATGCAGATATCCTCAGGTCTCCTTCAGAAATACAGGTAGGCTCAAAGTTGCCTTCATGTTGGCCATTCCAGGTGGTTTTTTCCCCGGTTGAGTATACCCAGGGGACAGACAGTTCTGTGACCTTACGAGAAGGATTGTTGGCCAGGCAGTGAGTCAGTCAGAACACAGAGGTTTTGTCTTTGGTTTCTGACTCTACAGAACAACACAAAGGACTTGGTTTAAAAGAAAAGAAACTAAAAAAAAAAAAAAAAAAAAGGCAAAAACATGTCATGCACTCTCTTTTCTCTCCACTCTGGGGTGGAGGAAAGTCTGAAGGTCTGATTTGAGTCCCTCACCCACTCTCTGATCAAGTTGTATGACATATCCTGTAACTATCCCTAGAGTGATCACCTGGTTCCCAGTGGCCTGGGGGTTTCCTGGCTTAAGCACTGGAAACTGCACATCCAGGGAACTTGCTCAGTGCTGGGCAAACCCAGACAGCTGGTCACCCTAACTGCATCTCAGTTTTCTGCTTGTAACATGGGATAATTCTCCTGCCCCAGCTGCCCGTAGTGTGAGAATCAAATGAGGTGACAGAGGTGAAGGTGCTTTGAGATTAAATCTGGGCAAATTCAAGTGACTGGATTGGACGAGCCACAAAAGCTGTACTCTGGTGTGCTGGTACATGCTCTGCGTGGCACACTTGGCCACTGTGGAACCTATTCACCTTCCAAGCCTCTAATGTATGTTATTCTCTGCATTGCTTCCCGTGATGACCCAGACAGAGTGGATCTAGCCTTCCTTTCTGTCCGGCTGTACTTGATGCCCCGACACAGCAGACTCAGGACTTCATTATCCATCATCTACTCCTCCAGCCAGATTGAGATCTCTTTAATGGTAGGGACACCACAGCTCACACAGTAGCTGCTTGAGAAATGTTTGCTGAATGAAGGAATGCTGTTTAGTTTCTAAGACATATGTTGTACCACCTGTAACTTGAACCCTCAGAAACTAGTTTTACATGTGTGACACAAGTTTCTGGCCCTGTAACTTTCTTTAGGGTCCTACGGCTAAGATTATCTGATGAAGCCCAGAGATCCAGATGGGGTCCTGAGGTCTGGCCCCTCCAGCCAGGGATTCTACAGACAGAAAGCATTTGGAAAGCATGTTTGACCCCCTATTGTGAGAAGCAGGTGTCACAGTCCATTGGCAGCTCATAGTAACCCACCTCTGGTGCTGTGATGCAGGCCCAGTTGCCAGCAGCAGCAGACAGCTGGCTCTGTGTCAGCCACCTCAGAGATGCTTCACAACAGATAGTGGAGGGAATGAATAAAAGTCTTCCCACAAATAGTAGAGGGCGTGGAAACACCGTTCAGGATGAGAGCCGGCCTACTGGCCTCATCTCGGCCACCTCTGGTTCAATCAAAGGAAGAAAAGCTGGGCTCATTCTAAGGACAGACGTCAATGTGAAAAGAAGGCTGAGCAGACCATCAGGACTGTTGTTTTCTTGTGGACTTTAGAAGGCACAGGGTCGGAATGCGGAGAATGGTTTCCTCCAGTTACAGGGACGGCTCCTAGGGACACGAGGTAGCTCTGGTCTCCCATGTCCCCCCACTGGGCCTGAACCTGTCCCCAGCTCTCTCTCCTCTTCCTCCCCCTCTCCACTGCTACCTCCAGCCCCTGATCTCTTCCTTCAGCACTTCCACTCCTATCTGTCTTGCAAAATGGGACTCCATGAGAGATTTTCTATGAGAAAACGATTTCCCTGAGGAAGAACAGTGGAACACAAGACGGAAAACGAACGCATGAATCAGCATCCTCTTCACTCTTGTACTCTACACTTGGTGTATCTCTTACCTGAAATACATCCTCCCCATCACTGTTTTAAGGCCTCGTTCAGGACTGCCACTTCCCGCTGGAGGTCTTGCTAGAACTAACCCCTGCCTGCATGCTTTTCCCTCGGTGCCTTATCTGTTGATTGTTCCGGCAGTTGATCTCTCTGTCCATCTGTCTGTCTATCTTTATGGTACTTCCTTCCTTCTTGGCATTAGTGTTATTACCGTATGTCCTCTCTTTCCTTCTCCCCTAGCTGTGACGAGCACTCAGATTTTCAACAGTTCACACAAGAATCACAATTTCTTTTGGAAAAATGAGAAGTTCTGGCAATGTTCCCATATGGCATTGCTAGAGCAGAACTGAGTGGAGCCTGTCCTCTCTACACAGGCATATACTCTTTTGTTCACTAAGGCCCCACCAATTCCCTAGAGACTTGTCACTTCCCATTGGACAGCATAGTGGAGTGGATAAGGGCATAGGCTCTGAAGCTGCACTGTTTGGGTTCAGTTTCTGACTCTGACATCTACTAGCTGGATGACTTTTGATAATTTACCTAAGCTCTTGGTGCCACTGATTGATTATCTGTAAGAGATTCTTAATAGTACCTGTGTCACTGGGTTTCTGTGAGGAGTACATGAATTAGGGAAGGCATGTGAGGACTTAGAGAGTCTTGCCATATATATTAATACCTCAATAAATATTTAATTGCTATTTACCCTGGTATTTGTGCTGTGGTTTTGTTTCTTAGAGTAGGGAAGTATTGCCTAAACTTAGGCCTCTGTTGAAAATGAGGAAACTGCATACATATTTACCCCTAGTCCATTTCATTCATTTTCTTTTCCAGGCCTCTGGGGGCAGGCAAAGTTGCAGTCCCTGCATTAGGTCTTGGGACCTTATCTTGGAGGTGCCACTGTGGTGATGTATTCATCTTTGCTTTCCTTAAAAGTATGTGCTTAGTGCTTTGAGAATACTATACTTGGAGTGTTGGTGGGGTTCAGTTACATGATCACGGTCATATGCTTTCATGCTGCATCTAGGAAGATCATTGTGAACAGTGAAAGGCACTATTACGTCCCTTTAAAGAGCTGGTTCATTTAATTTGTCTTGTATGGTCTGTGCAGTGAGACTAGTATTTCCTGGTTCTCTGAAGTAGACAGAGCAAACCCATCAACTCATTTGATAACCTGCTCATGAAGTTACAATATACATGGAAGTTGGCTGGATAGAAATCAGTCCATATGACATGCAATCAATAGGAGTTTCCTACAAGCTGCATTTTCCTTTAGGTTCTGTGGGACAGTTGGCCCTTGCTTCACTGAGTTGTATTTTGAATTATAGGTGGCGAGAAATAAAAAGCAGAAAGAGGAAAGAGACTGGAGTGGGGAAAAGTAGCGTTTATGGGACACAGGGAGACTGGCTTGACTAGTGGTATGGATTTCTTTAAACATTCTTCCAGAGAAATAAATTTCATTCCCATGGGAATAGAGACTATGATTAAGAGGTCATTATGCTCTTCTTCTGCTAGTTGTCTGTGCTGAGGAGGGATGAATAATATACGTAAATTTCCCCGCCTGACTTTCTTTTGTTTGAAAACTGCTGACTTACCACCCCCATCCAGTTGGGAGGATGTGGTTTCTTTGGTTAAAGATTCACCTGGGTCTTTGTCCCTTATCCTCCCCAAGGGAGAAACTGATTAGATGTGATGATCCAACCAGGATCAGAGCTCACAGAACCATTCATAAGATGTTCCTGAAACAGATGACCCAGAATTTCTGTTAGGGGCTCAACTCAGGACCACTCCCTACCCCTCCCTTTCTACCTCCAGACAAATAGATGGAAGCAATGTGGCTTTCAGCTAAATGTTTGTGATACCCAGTGTAAAGGGAATAAAACTATATATCTAAATAGTTGTGTTACCTGGTATCCTGCAGTTTCTGCCCCTTTGCAATAAAAGGAAGCCGAGAAGGGTCTGGCTCAGAGAAGGTAATCACCACTTACTTGGGTCGATCCCCAAACTTGCAGAATAGATGCTGCTCCCCTGGGAGTAGCACATTGAGGGGGCCGTGGGGGAGCAAAGGAGATTAATACCCAAGGACTCTGGAGGCACCTTGAGCTCTTCATAAGTGATTGCCTCTATCCTTAAGACAATCCTGCAGGGTTTCAGGATCCCCATTGGGAAGATGAGAAAACTAAGCTTCTGGGAGATTAAGTAATAACAGTTCTTAGTCCCTAAATGTGTGTCAGGCACCGTGCTAAGCACTTCATAGCATCTCATTTAATAATTTAACAACCACCGAAGTTTACGGTAGTGCTACCTTCAGTTGTTATATTTGGGAAAATTGAGACTTTGGGAGTAGAAGTAACATGTCTGAACGATTTTTGCCATTAACTGGCAGCCCTGGAATTTATACTGAGTCCTAACTCCATGGCCCTAACAATCAGTCCACACTGCTGCTTGCTACTTCCTCAAGGTGACAGGATTGTAGATGTGAGAGGCAGAGTTTGAACAGGGTCTGATCTACACAAAATACATAGCTTCTGCTATCCACAATCCCCAGGAGATAGAGCTGTGCAGGTATGCGGTCCTTCCCCATCCTGCTCTGCCTTTGTGTAACAGCAGCTGTCTTCTTGGGAAAAGCAAAAGACGGGCAAATCTGAAATAAAGTTGCTGAGGGGAGAGAGGTGGAGGGAGGAGGATAGATTGAGAAAGAGAAAGAGAGAGAGAAAAGAAGTGCTATTTTTGACAGCATCAGACTCTTAAAAGAAAGCACCATGCAATTTGTATATCAGCGGGAGAAGCAGTGCTTGGGCAGGCAAATCACAGCCTGCTCTGGCTGCTGTTCTCACCACAGTTAAGGCCGTTTGTTTCCTGTGTGGCTCCTCTCCCCAGATCTTCCTTGTCACCTTGCTCTCTCCACTCTCCTCCCCTCTCCCCTTAATGTGTGGCTCTGCAGGTTACGAGCTCCTCCACCAGGCATGATAAAAACAGCCCTAAGAGGAGTAAGTGCGCGTTTGCCTTTGTGATGCCGCCAGGATCCTCCAACATAAATCCACACCATGCAGCTCCCGCCTGGCCGGGTGCCTCGTGAAGGCGTGCTTTGGCTGTGGAGGCCATCCGGTGTTTCGTTTCCCATGATGTTCTCAGGATGCCACCTTACAAGGTGGCAGAGGCAGGGAAGTACGCCTCTGTTAGCACAGAGTGGGGAATGTAGGGGGAAAAAAAGGGGGTTTGTAATTAGGATTTGTACTTAAGCTCTGTCCCATGAATCACTCTGAGAACCTGGGCAAAGCTTCACTACTCTGAATCTTAGCTTCCTAACCTGCGAAGGAAAATGATAACTTCTAAATCCTCCTATATGAGGGGAGGATAAATGCTGGAACATTGCTAGGGTATGGAAGGCACCCACCCTGCCTGGCATATAAGTAGTTATGAAATGAATACAAGTCTTCTCTTCTTTCCTTTTACATACAGTGCAAAGCAGTCTGCTTTTCATCATTGAAAGAAGTCAAAAGCACTGTGGAGTTTCAGGAAGCATATAACTCTTTCAGCGATGTTTTTGTTTCAGTCCATCATGGGCAAGCAGGAAAACTTAAGAAGTAATGGATGTGCCCCTTTCCATTGTTAGAGGACAGTGACGTCAGCCTGTCGTGTGACCTTGACCCTTGCACTGTGTGCCCACCTAAAGGCAAAGGGTGCAGAAAGAAGGTAGGATTCCCTAGGGAATTCCAGCAGCTCAGACAGCCAGCCACTTCCCTTTCTGGAGCCTCACTTTTCTTATTTGTATATTGGTTGTAAAAATGTTAGTTGCTCAGTTGTGTCGACTCTTTGTGACCCCATGGACTATAGCCCACCAGGCTCCTCTGTCCATGGGATTTCCCAGGCAAGAATACTAGAGTGGGTAGCCATTCCTTTCACCAGGGGATCTTACTGACCCAAGAATCGAACCTGGGTCTTCTGCATTGTCAGGCGGATTCTTTTCCATCTAAGGACTAAAGTGTGTGTGTGTGTGTGTGTGTGTGTGTGTGTGTGTGTGTCTGCGTGCGCACTGGGGAGAGGATAAATGATCTTTTCCTACAAATAATAATCTTTTCCTGACAGTTTCCCTCTTTATATCCACTCTGGCCTCATGGTTGAGAAGATCTCAACCTGGGATATCACGTTACCTGAGTTGAAAACCCAGCTTTCCACTTTCACACCAGGTCACCCTGTGCAAGCTCCATAACCTCTCTGTGCCTCAGTTTCCCAAATTATACAATCGGGATGAAAACAATATTACCTTCCCAGGGTTGTTGTTATGATTACATAAGCTGGTGAGCATCTCATACTTGAGAGAAGTGCTCGGGATGAGTCAGTGCTTGATAAATGTTAACAGCGGGTCTTAGCACCACCACTAAAAGGCTAAATTAACCGCCCCCCACCCCCTGGCTTTGGCTTGTGTACTGGGCTAGGGCACCAGTCTCTTAGAAGGTTTCTCTGCATTTTCTCTAATCCATCCTGTGTGTCCTGACCTGGGAAGCTTCTGTATTGATGCAGCACTCTGGCAAACCTCCAGTCTCTATTCAAACACACAAGCACACACAACGCTTTCTCTTTCTACCTCCCTCTTGGTCCCTCCCTTCTTTTTTTCCCTCTCTCTCTTTTTATCCCCCAATTCCCGCCCTCTCTTCCTTTCTCTCTGGCTCTTCTGAAGATACAGGCAAATCCAGCCTCTCTGCTGAGAGACCTTTGTCTCTGATCAGGCCTGACCTGGGTCACAGAGGTCAGGGGGTTACCATGACAACAAGCATCCCTGGCTACCCATCAGGAGGCAAGGACCAATTGAAAGAGGCTGTCATTTCCCTGGGACATACTGTATTTATTCTCAGCAGGAGACCCTGCACCAATACCATACTATGACAGAGAGAAAGGAAGAGAGGGCGGGAATTGGGGGATAAAAAGAGAGAGAGGGAAAAAAAGAAGGGAGGGACCAAGAGGGAGGTAGAAAGAGAAAGCGTTGTGTGTGCTTGTGTGTTTGAATAGAGACTGGAGGTTTGCCAGAGTGCTGCATCAATACAGAAGCTTCCCAGGTCAGGACACACAGGATGGATTAGAGAAAATGCAGAGAAACCTTCTAAGAGACTGGTGCCCTAGCCCAGTACACAAGCCAAAGCCAGGGGGTGGGTGGGAGGGAGAGAAAGAAATATCAGGGTTTTATTTTTTTTTAAAGTGTGTTCTCTGTGGGGGAGGACCACAGATTGTTCTCAGAGAGACAATTTATTTCTAATACAGAGGGATGAGGGTGGGGCTCACGTGTATTTCTGATGAACACAGTTGGTTTCACAAAGAAGGAAAAAATAAGTTATTTGGCCCAAAAGTGATTTTGTGATAGGTCTAATGGGAGGAGGATTGGGGTGGAGAATTAACAGTAATGAGTACCCTCTGTGACAAGCACTTTATGTTATTTCATCAGAACTCAGAGCAACTGCAATGAATTGTTATTACTCCAATTTTACAGAAGAGAAAACAGAGGCTCATAAAATTATAGTGACTCACCAAGCTAGATCAAACTGCTGGTAAAGTAATGGCCCTTGACCTTGAATTGAGGTTGTTTGACTCCATGGATCATGGTTTCGACACTATTCAATGCAGTTTCCCTGTCATTCTCCCATCATAATCATCTTCCTTTTGTTTCCAAGCCACTGCTTCCTCAGAAAACATGTACAACTCTCTTTCCTGACCTCTAACCTTGGCTCCCAAAGTGGACTGCTGTCCACCGTAACAGAATTGCCGGGGACTTGTGGAAATTGAACATTCCTGGACCCCACCGAGACCTGCAGAATCAGGAATCTCAGGAATCAGAGTCTAGAAAGGGGCATTTTAAACCAGATTCCCTAGATTTTAAAGGATACTGAAGTTGGGAAGTAGTTCTTTATGGCAAGTCAACACCACCAAAACAGAATTTATTTGTTTCCCAGTTATATTCTCAGTCAATGTGATGCTAAAAGTAGAAAAATCTTAATGCCTTGAAGATACAATAATGTCACATGGTCCCAGTGTGGAGGTGGGCAGCTGGGAGACCTTTAGTCCCTGGAAGTAAGACCACTCCCCATAAAACCTTGTGACATCTCTTCCTGAGTCATGGCCTTAACCACCCTCCTTGCTGCTGCTGCTGCTCCTGCAGCTGCTAAGTCACTTCAGTTGTGTCCGACTTTGTGCGACCCCATAGATGGCAGCCCACCAGGCTCCCCCTTCCCTGGGATTCTCCAGGCAAGAACACTGGAGTGGATTGCCATTTCCTTCTCCAGTGCATGCAAGTGAAAAGTGAAAGTGAAGTCGCTCAGTCGTGTCCGACTGTTTGCGACCCCATGGACTGCAGCCCACCAGGCTCCTCTGTCTATGGGATTTTCCAGGCAAGAAGAGTACTGGAGTCGGGTGCCATTGCCTTCTCCGACCTCCCTCCTTATTTTTAGGCAAATGCCAATGCAGACAGGTGATTCTTAGGAGATATTTTCTAGCCTTGGCTTGTGTGAAGGGAGAAAAATATATTCAGTAGGAATGCTATTGAGATTAAAATATTGATGAGCAATCTTGAACTGTGTCTGATTAAAAACTAAAACAGATATAAACAAGCTACAGTCAGTGCTGGCCTTCTCTAGTGACTCAGATAATAAAGAATCTGCCTGCAATACAGGAGGTATGGGTTTGATTCCTGGATTGGGAAGATCCCCAGGAGGAGGAAATGGAAACCCACTCCACTATTCTTGCCTGGAGACTCCCATGGACAGAGCAGCCTTGTGGGCTATGGTACATTGGGTGGTGAAGAGTTGGACACAACTGAGTGACTAACACTTTTACAGTCAGTGCTATAAGAGGAAGACATAACTGGCATTCTCCATCATTCCTGCTCCATCATTTATGTACCCCTCCCAGCCTTTCTCAACCGTCTAATTACCCTAGAGGTAAAATTGAGGTGGGTTAATAACACCACCTGACCTGCCTCTTCAGAAGCCAATATGCAGATCAGGAAGCAACAGTTAGAACTGACACGGAACAACAGACTGGTTCCAAATAGGAAAAGGAGTACGTCAAGGCTGTGTATTGTCATCCTGCTTATTTAACTTATATGCAGAGTACATCATGAGAAATGCTGGACTGGAAGAAGCACAAGCTGGAATCAAGATTGCCAGGAGACATATCAATAACCTCAGATATGCAGATGATACCACCGTTATGGCAGAAAGTGAAGAGGAACTAAAAAGCCTCTTGATGAAAGTGAAAGAGGAGAGTGAAAAAGTTGGCTTAAAGCTCAACATTCAGAAAACAAAGATCATGGCATCTGGTCCCATCACTTCATGGCAGATAGATGGGGAAACAGTGGAAACAGTGTCAGACTTTATTTTGGGGGGCTCCAAAATCACTGCAGATGGTGACTGCAGCCATGAAAGTAAAAAGCGCTTACTCCTTGGAAGAAAAGTTATGAGCAACCTAGATAGCATATTCAAAAGCAGAGATATTACTTTGCCAACAAAGGTCCATCTAGTCAAGGCTATGGTTTTTCCAGTGGTCATGTATGGATGTGAGAGTTGGACTGTGAAGAAAGCTGAGTGCCAAAGAATTGATGCTTTTGAATTGTGGTGTTGGAGAAGACTCGAGAATTCCTTCAACTGCAAGGAGATCCAACCAGTTCATTCTAAAGGAGGTCAGTCCTGGGTGTTCAATGGAAGGACTGATACTAAAGCTAAAACTCCAGTACTTTGGCCACCTCATGCGAAGAGTTGACTCATTGGAAAAGACTCTGATGCTGGGAGGGATTGGGGGCAGGAGGAGAAGGGGACGACTGAGGATGAGATGGCTAGATGGCATCTCCCACTTGATGGACATGAGTTTGAGTAAACTCCGGGAGTTGGTGATGGACAGGGAGGCCTGGCATGCTGCGATTCTTGGGGGCTTGCAAAGAGTCAGACACGACTGAGTGACTGAACTGCACTGAACTGAATAATTCTGTTTGGGAGGTAAACCCCATGTCTGCCTGTTTTCTGTCCTTGCCAGAATCAGTTTGTACCTGTTATACCTGAAGAGGAGCACAGAAGTCCCTAGAAAGTACCTATAACAGACTTCTTTCCCATACTACCAAGTCTTAAAGTAAGACTTCGATGACAAACATAGAACCACTTCTTCCGTCTGTCCCCATCTCCTTATGATCTGTAACCACATTCATTATCTCCTACCCAAATGACCACAACAGCTTTCTCAATAACCTTCCCTGCCTGTAGTCCCCCTCACTTTGGTCCATCTTACAAACCACTGCCAGGATCGTCTTTGGGAGTCTGTCTGACATGGTCCCTCCATCAGTGGCCTTCAGTGACCCCTACTGACATCAGATAAAAAAAGTACAGAGACATTTGAAGTCCTTTTCACTGTGACCACAACCTGCCGCTCTTGCTTATTAATGTACACGCTAGTTCAAGAGGAGTTTTGTTCCTGAAAACAAGCCCTATGTTTTCCCACCTCTGTGTTTGCTTTTCCTCTGTCCCCTCCACCTGGAGTCCCTTCTCACCTATCACGGTTTCTTTAGGGGCCTGTCTTGGTTGTTACCTCCACCTTGAAACCTTTGGAGATCCTCCCATTCCGATGCTGACTCTCCTCTTGCGTGTCTGACTCTCTTAGGGCCTTTGGTAGACTATCAGGCATCTATATAATACTGCTGATGAGCTATGCTTGATCATGCGTCATTTAAAGGCTGGAATCGTGTCTCTCTCACCACAGATCCCTGAAGTGCAGCACACAATTCTTTGTGTGAAGAAAAGGAATCTGTGAAGCTCCATGGAAAGCATGGGGAGTGGGTCTTAGAGCCTCAGTCACTAAGCTGCACTCTCTTCCTGTCACCTTGGCCCGCACATCCGGCTTGGACAGAACATGTGACAGGACACAAACATGTCATGATCACAGGGACCAGAGAAGACGCCATGGAACCACAGTCACAGTTAAAGACCAGGCTTTGACCAATGTCTCAGTTAGGGTATAACTCTCCGCAAATCCATTAAACTCCTGATAGATTGTGAAGGAGCGTCATTACTTGAGATTTTACTCAGGCCGATCTGGTGTGGATTCCTTCTTGGGTTGGGAAAACAGGGGCCATGCTCCCTTAGTTAGGAAATTTGAATACGTTGCTTCCAACTGAAGGGAGTATTTATCATAATGAAAGAAACTTCAGACCAGCAGATACTTTGAGTTGGCAGCAGAAGTTGGCAATAGATCACAATTAGTAGGTTTACCAGTTATCTTCCCCTAGCGACCGGCATTGGCCATGCAGGTCTTTATCCACAACCTCAGGGCTTCGGAAACAAAACTCAGCCCCTCACCCAACCCCCAGCATGCAGGGACAGCCAACAAACAGCATCTGTTTCAAAGAAACGCCACCTGTCCAAATAGAAAAATCAAGCACTGAACCACCTCGCTTCCTGAGTATCTGTTTCCAGAGCAGAAAAGACAAACATACCATTCTGTCACTGACACAGCCTTTTCCCGCTTCGTAGGGACACGCCTGGCCCCTGCCAAGTAGACCTGGCAAGGTTTAGAGGAACAGCTGGGCCTTAGCTATCAGTTCTCTGACCTTATGGGGCAGAGCTGGGTGATCTGGCTTGGAGGAGCCTAAAGCTTCTTGGAGGCAGGCTGGAAGGGAGTGAATGCCCTGCAGGTGTGATCAGGTCTAGCTTTCTGGAGAGCAGGTTATAATTGGTGGAGGGTACCGCCAGGGAGGTCCTTTCTTGCCGTGGGCACTTGCACTAAGTCTGGAGCACACCCTCCTGTGAGGACTGCAGGAATCCCACCTTTCACAGGGTGGAAGAGAGGTTTGCAACATCTGTGGTGTAAAAACTCCTAAAGAGTCTGCAGTTTTGTGAATGGTTAGACAGTGTTTAGAAAGGTATTTTCTGTGATTCTAAATACTTCAAGAACAACACTGATTTCCTCTGTATCATCTTTAAGCACCTTGAAGCCCCTTTTCAATGGGGACCAAAGGTATCGTGTATCAATACTACCCCTTTACGCCACTGCTCACTTCCCATCTCTGCCGTGCAGAAATATTTGCTGGGATCAGATCAGTGTACTGAGATTGTTGGGGCAGGCACATGTGTCTGTGGCAGTTCGTTTGCCATGACTTGCTGTTTTTCGACCATACCTGGAGGAATCAGCATCATCTGGATGAGTAAGGCAGAGACATAAAGGGAACCTGGCTGGACTGTGTGTGTGCAAATGTGGTTATTTACTCATATTTTCTGCAGCTGTTTTGCAATGGTATGTTTCCTGGGACCTCTACACTACTGGTTGCTAGAATGATTCCTTTTATTGCAGAGATGTGAAGTAGAATCCCTTAGAGGGAGAAGGGATTTTTCCAGACCAGCAACTCAAGGCCCTCTTAGGATGAGAGTTCCTCTTCTGTTTTTGAGACAAGGAGCCCCATGGCTATCATAAAGGTTACCAGTGGAGAGAAAGGAGAACTGGGAGAGAGCTGTGGACATGTGGCCACCACCATTTCTGTATTCTTGACTTGCACATCAACCATCAGTGGTCTGACTTGGAAGATGTTCCTTTTCATTACTCTTTCCTTTGATCTTGCTCTTTTTTTCCCTCCAAACAGTAAATGACTTGTTATGTCTTACAGAGACATAAGCAATAGAATTAAGTATTTCTTTAATAGAGTTGAACTATTTTCAATACTTATCTCAGAAAGAAACTTTGATCATGTAAAACCCATAAAGGCAGTGTTACTGCTCAAAAAAGTGGTGCATTAAAAAAAGAAGTGCATTAAAGTGAGTATTCACTATCACCTTTAGGCTTCAAAGTGGTGAGTGGATGCTCTGGGCTCCAAAAGTCCGCTTGCAAATCTTTTGCGTTGATGGTTATTGTTTGACCCATGTACACAGGTACTGGGAAACCTGGTCTAAGTCCAGTCTTCTGCCTTTAATGGTGCTGTCGGTCATAGACCCCAGCACAGTGTTAGAGTAAGTACGACCATGGGCCCTGAAGTCAGACTGCCTGCACTTGAATCTGGCTCCTTTATTAGCTCTGTCCTCTTGGTCGGGTAACTTAATTCTGTGCTGCTCTTTCCTCATCTGTACAGTGGGGATGTGGTACTTCATAGGGAAATCAAGAGGATAATATGAGATATTGCATAGTGCAGTGTGTGGCATGTGGTAGGCAGTCACTCAGCAGTAGCTTTTGTTACAGTGGAAAGTCATTTGAATTGCCAGATGACCTGAGATTTGTGTTCATGTTACTGACTTTGTCACTATGTTCCGGGCATCTGTGTGTGGGATAGAAAGATGGAGGTAATGTATTGAGTGGGCAATTCATGTCACTTTCTGTACCTATCCCCTGCCCCCAACTTTGCATCCAAATATTTGGATCAAATGAGGTCCCTGACTTAATAAAACCTTCAGTAAATTATAACAGTGTAGCATCATTGGTGCTCCTGGACCTGTAAAAACACATTCTCTACTTTGGGCCTTTCTAGGGTGATGCTTTGTAAGTATCTCAAAGTCTCTTGCCAGGCACTGTCCTTTGGATCCTCTTTGAACTTTGCCTAAATGTGTACAAAGAGCTTTTTAAGTTTTTCCAGACAAAAATGTATGATTTATAAAATATCAGGCCATTTTGTTTTCTTTTATTAGGTCACATTCAGTTATTTTTATATTCCTACAGATATGTTTATTTCCTGATATTTGGACGGTTACCATTCTTCAATATATTTTCATTTCTATTCAGATAAGGACAACAGTCCTTAACAAAATCTGTTTGCACTTTATCATTCTCCAGTCATAGCTAAACCTTTTCTCTTAGTTATTACCTGTGTTCTAGGAGGATTTAACTTCTTTTGGTTTATGAGCTGTACCAAAATTTCTTGTCTTAAGAATCTTTGCACATTTTGTTCCCTCTGCCCAGACTGTTCTCTACCCCTCCCCTCACTGAACTTACTTAACTCCTATTGATACATCATATTTCAGCTTGAAAAAAGTACCCTTGGAAGAGTCTTCTCAGCTACATCCCACCCATCCTGCATTCCAGTTGGACCTTGTTATCTCTGGGTGTATTTGAGATCTTCTCTGTGTCTTTACTGTTCTGTAATTTCGACTGAATCAGCTGCTGGTTTTATCTGTTTATCCAGCTTGGGAGTCAAAAATTTTGAATCTGAGTATTTATGTTTTCCATAAATTCTGGAAAATTCCCTTCAGTTATTACCCCTGCTTCACCCTTTCTTGTCTCCATCTGGAACTTAAAGAAGATGCACCTGTTTTTTTTTTTTTTCCTCTCTCATAAGTGTTCACCTCTTTATTATATTTTTAATCCTTCTGTGTGATAGTCTAGAGAATTTTATCTGATTTTTTCTGGTACACTAATTTTCTCTTCAACCCTGTCTAATTTGCTGCTTAACACTTCCACTGACATTTTATATTAATGACTACTTTTCTTCTCCAAATCCTAACTGGTACTTTTCCAAATACGTCTGGTCTTTTATGATAGTGCCTTTTTCTTTTAGAAGTATTTTTAATTGCTTTTATGTTTTTATTTTTACTTCTGATTCTTGCTCATGTATTATATGTTGCCACATAATTTATAACTTTTTCGTGCTTAGGGCAGCCTCAGAATAATTAGCTTCTTACTACGGTTTTTATTTCCTTTGTGGTGTAGAGATTTCCTAACTTGCATTTAAAAGGCTATTTGTTATATCTTTCTCCAGTATATCTAGGTGTTTTATAGTGGGAGTTTTTCTCTGCCAAATTGTTGAAAGTAGGTGTCCTCTATGTCCTGCTTTATAGACTATCGTAATAGTCATGGAACATTAAACAAGAATCATCTGTTTAATGTCTTTCTTCCCTTCAAGAATGTAGTTCCGTGGGGACAGGGACCATGCTTGTCTTACCCCAGAATTGTAGCTCCAGCTCCTAGCCTAGTGACTAGATTGTTGTAGGGATCAATATTATTGAAATAAATGAATGATATGGAGGCAGAGGTGGCTCTGGATGTCATGTCATGATGGCTTAGGAGCCCCTCTCCATCTTTTCACAACCTTTTACACACTCTCACCTTTCCTTGAATGCTCCTCTTCCCTAAAATGATTTAATCCCTCTGTAATTGACATAATATCTTACAGGTGACTTCACACTGTATTGCATTAATTACCTTCTGTATAGATTATTCCATTTGAACTTAAAACCACTTTAGACCTAGGAAAGGATTAGGTGATTATCCTCTCTTTGTAGATGAGGATACTGAAGGTCGGGGAGATATCTCAAAGTTAAATCTAGGCCTTTTGACTTTAGTTCTATAAGACTCTGCCACAACTCTTTGGAATGCATACCAGAGGCTCTTAATGTGAAAATAAAGTCCTCTTTGTTTCTTTCCTGAACTACCTATTTCTTGCTCAAGAAATCAGCATCTAGGACAGAATGGGTGCCAACACTCAATTGGTGTCATTTCAGTTTCCACGGCTAGAATCTTAGGGCTCAAATGACTTGATTTTTCATTTGGACCACGTGTTTGTTTCTTTGGAGACAAACATTACAAACCACTTTCTGTCAAAGAATCCAGGTTGCTGGAGAACCCTGTTTGTGGCCTAGTTGGATGTGGGGGTGTCTGGTAAAGGGTGGCATGTTACCAGTCACACAATAGAAACACAAGGTTCATCACTGTTGAACACTGGGAGGGGTGAGACGAGGCATGGAGAAAGAACACACGGGCGGTGACAGTCAGAGCAAGCGGAGGCCCCCAGGTCAATTTCCAACCTCCAGGCTGAAGATCTCAGGCGGCTGGACTCCCCCAGGCCCACAGGTATCCAAGAAGAGACCTCTCAACAGCTCCCGTGTGGCACTGGAGCCATGTGGCAGACATGGCAGCTTCCTTTCTGAGGCAGGCAGGGGAGAGGGAGTAACGAGGAAGCAAATCTTGCCTACTTACCTCAGGGCGGACCCCTTGGGCGTCGCAATGCCATAGCCTTTGGAATCCAAGTTACCTCCCACCTTCATGGTGTCACATGGTTTCCGCTGCTCAATGTACTCATTCATGGTGGACTCTAGAAGGTAGGCGTATTTGCCTTTGGATTTCCTTACTCGGATCATCCCCTCCTCTGTGGTCCGCACAAACACGGATGGCTCTGCTGACTTCATGTACGTCCACATCTTCTCAAACACGGCAATTTAGACCTCTGGCCAGGGACAGAACAAAGCTGGAATGAAGCATGTGCTGCGCTTGGCACGGAGGTCGGCGCACACACACTAATGAGCTGAATGTGGCTTGATCACACATTCATGAGCGAGATTAGCTCAGGAAGAAACAAATTATGAGTGATTGCAAAATAAGAGGCTCTAATTAGTACCAGTAGGCTCCGAAGTACAAATATCTTGCAAATACAGAATGAATAGGAGAACTCAGAATCTTTTAATTACTGCTAAGTAGTTAGATTCCTCTTAAACATGGGAAGAGTTAAGAAACTGGGGCTCTGTCTGACTCTTAAAGACATCAAAGGACCTCTCTATTGTTCAATAAGGTCATATTTACACAGTCCTGAAGAAGTGGAGAGCTGACTACAGTTGGAATCTGAGTTCATCATTAAAAGACAACAATAAAGAATTTTTAGATCATAGGTGCCAAGTTACAGTCATCTCTTATTGCAAGACTGTTCTCAGAATGTGATTTGTTGTCCAATAATGACTTGGGACTTGATATGGTCTTCTGCTAACATTTCAAAAGCCTCTATACTCAGCCAAGCTGCTTTCCTCATTTCCTCCTGAACTCATTTTAGACCTTCCTTCCTTTGTGACTTCAACTCGTTTGTTCAGTCCCCTGGAGACACTGGTTCTCTCCAACCACATTCCACTCATTATCTCACAGGTCAGAACAAGTAGTGTGTATTCTGAGACTATCTTGGCTCCAAGGACAATAGTTCTCAAATTCCAGTGGGCACCAGAATCCTGTATGGAGACCGTAAATATGCAGGACCCAGGCTCTAAACCTAGAGATTTTGATTCAGCAGGTGTGGGGTGAGGCCTAGAATATATCTTTTTCCAAAGCTCCCCAAGTGATTCATTTGTATGGCCGGTGTGCCCTTACTTTAGAAGGAACGTCGTGAGGACTGGTACTCCTCTAGGACACACAGTCTGGTCACGCACTGGATATCCAGGCTACACTGTTAAGAATTGAGAGCCACACACACTTGGGCAAGGTCTCAAGTTTGCGGGCACTGCCTGGGGATAGGGGACATCTTTCCTGCCGTGAGTCCTTCACAGAATCTAACCTTTCATCTAGCAGGCTCTTGCTTGGGGTCCATGATCCAGAATGACAAATCAGCATTGTCCTGTGTGATGTTATTCCCAAAAAGCGTCCCTTCACTGGCAGGTATTAAATAGATGTATATTAGGGCTACTGATGTCTGGCTTTTGAAAATGCTTTGTAAATGGACGAGTATTAAACACATATGTTCATGTGTGTGTTTGAGTGTGTGTGTGTGTGTGTGTGTGTGTGTGTGTGTGCTTAGTTGTGTTAGAGTCTTTGTGACCCTGTGGACTGTAGCCCATCAGGCTCCTCTGTCTATGGGATTTCCTAGGCAAGAATACTGGAGTGGATTGTCCTTTCCTCCTCCAGGGCATCTTCCCGACCCAGGGATTGAACCCATGCCTCTTGCATTGGTAGGTGGATTCTTTACTCCTGAGCACCTGGAAAACCCTAAACACATAAAAGGGACTATATTTTTAAACTTTTTATTTTGTATTGGAGTATAGGCAATTAAATTCTCCAAGCTATGCTTCAGCAATACGTGAACTGTGAACTTCCAGACGTTCAAGCTGGTTTTAGAAAAGGCAGAGGAACCAGAGATCAAATTGCAAATATCTGCTGGATCATCAAAAAAGCAAGAGAGTTTCAGAAAAAACATCTATTTCTGCTTTATTGACTGTACCAAAGCCTTTGACTGTGTGGATCACAATAAACTGTGGAAAATTCTTCAAGAGATGAGAATACCAGACCACCTCACCTGCCTCTTGAGAATCCTGTATGCAGGTCAGGAAGCAATAGTTAGAATTGGACATGGAACAACAGACTGGTTCCAAATAGGAAAAGGAGTATGTCAAGGCTGTATATTGTCACCCTGCTTATTTAACTTATATGCAGAGTACATCATGAGAAATGCTGGGCTGGAGGAAGCCCAAGCTGGAATCAAGATTGCTGGGAGAAATATCAATAACCTAAGATATGCAGATGATTCCACCTTTATGGCAGAAAATGAAAAAGAACTAAAGAGCCTCTTGATGAAAGTGAAAGTGGAGAGTGAAAAGTTGCCTTAAAGCTCAACATTCAGAAAACGAAGATCATGGCATCTGGTCCCATCACTTCATGGGAAATAGATGGGGAAACAGTGAGAGACTTTATTTTGGGGGGCTCCAAAATCACTGCAGATGGTGACTGCAGCCATGAAATTAAAAGACGCTTACTCCTTGGAAGTAAAGTTATGACCAACCTAGACAGCATATTCAAAAACAGAGACATTACTTTGTCAACAAAGGTCTGTCTAGTCAAAGCTATGGTTTTTCCAGTGGTCATGTATGGATGTGAGAGTGGGACTGTGAAGAAAGCTGAGTGCCAAAGAATTGATGCTTTTGAACTGTGGTGTTGGAGAAGACTCTTGAGAGTCCCTTGGACTGCAAGGAGATCCAACCAGTTTATCCTAAGGGAGATCTGTCCTGGGTGTTCATTGGAAGGACTGATGTTGAAGCTGAAACTCCAATACTTTGGCCACCTGATGTGAAGAGTTGACTCATTTGAAAAGACCTGGATGCTGGGAGGGACTGGGGACAGGAGGAGAAGGGGACGACAGAGGATGAGATGGTTGGATGGCATCACCGACTCGATGGACATGAATTTGGGTAAACTCCGGGAGTTGGTGATGGACAGGCATGCCTGGTGTGCTGTGGTTCGTGGGGTCACAAAGAGTTGGACGTGACTGAGCAACTGTACTGAACTGAACTGATAGGCAATTAATAACGTTGTGATAGTTTCAGGTGGACATGAAAGGGACTCAGCCATACAAAGGGAATATATTTTTTATACAGTTACTACTAGAGTCAGGCAACCTATCTAGTCTAGTGATTGATACATAGATTACAGATTTCTTTACACATTTAATATGTCATTTTTCCTCATGCACAATATCAGGATTATTTACTTGATATCAACAGGAGTTGGCAAAATACGGACATACATTTAGCTTGTTGTTTGAGCCAGCTGATCTCTAAAGATATTTGGGCCCAGGAAAATTCTAGCTCCCAAGGAAAAATGAATGGAGATAGTTACTGGGAATGTTAGTGAAGCATTTGGTAGAGGAGTTGTAAGATAGTCTTTAATCAAGTAAACTAGGTGATTTGTTTCATAAGTGAGCACCAGTGTGCACACTGGCCTGAGGGTGAAGAGCCCTGGGTTCCAGGCTTCTACCTACTGCTAACTTTCTCCATTTGTTCCATGAGGAGTTTAGGTATGGGCACCTTTCAGCTCCTTGCTAACTTGAAATATTGGATTCTTTACATGAAGATTCATCATTCAAGCAACAATGTCCTGGGGGGGGGAGTGGCGAAAAAGGAGCAAAGGGAGGAAGGGTCTCAAATTAGGAAAAGAAATACCCCTGACCAATCATGGGATCTGCAGTATATTCAGTATTCTCTTATAGGAAACTGAGAAATAGATAAAACAGCTGTGCCCAGATATTCAGATCACCTTCCAGGCCCAGAACCAACAAAACACACAGCAGGGCAATTGCAAGATGCAATTTGACCTGACAGGATGGTCACAGCGGGGAGCGGGGCTGCAGACAGGCTGAGCTGCAGACTGCTTTGGGCAAGTGCGGAAAATTAATATGTCCCCTCCGCCTCACCCCAGTGCCCCCGGCACCAAGGCTGCACTCACAGTCTCTGGGTTTGAACTATCAGGAAAATCTCATCTCCAGGAACACGAAGATAGCATGGCAGGGAGGATGGGAAAGCAGGCTTGGGGTGTTTGTTCTCGGATCTCTCTATCATCTGCAGCTCCCACGGCCCTTCACACATCTTAATTAACTGTCGATAGAGGACTGAGTGACTCTGGGTTGTGGCTGCCAAGGAGCTCTCAGCTGCCATGGGGACGACAAGCTAGATTTTTCAGAGATTAAAAAAAAACAACAAACTGTTCCTAATCAGTTACTAACAAGACTGAAGGTGCCGGTGGGAGCAGGAAGGGAATTGTATATCATACACTCTGCAGTCCTCAAAGCACTTGGTACAGACTAGAGTGTGTGAGGGGGTCTAATTCAGTGGAAGAGCTTTGAAGTGTCCGTGAATATAGAAATGGAGGATGTTTGGGGGATCTGTATAAAGCTGAGAAATGTTCTCAGAGTCCCTGGCGTACACTCACTTAAGCAGTTGCCTATAATCTCGTGCTCTCTGAGAGGGATATTTTAATGACGGTAGTGGTTCCCTTCTGTGGAAGTGCCCCTGGACAAG
This sequence comes from Aepyceros melampus, assembly GCA_006408695.1. NCBI lineage: Eukaryota > Metazoa > Chordata > Mammalia > Artiodactyla > Bovidae > Aepyceros > Aepyceros melampus. Next base: position 201,934 of record SJXQ01012837.1, read on the forward strand.
GGATGTCCCTACCCTGAAGAACTCCTTCGTCGATCCTGCTTCTAGGGTCCCGTAAGCGATTTCCGTCTGCTTTGCTAGGTCCTCGGCACTCTCGATGGGAGACACCATCCTCTCCACTGTCAGGAAGGCGGCCAGGTTGGCTGTGTAGGAGGAGATGATGATCAAGGTGAAGAACCACCAGACGCCGCCCACAATGCGGCCGGACAAGGACCTGCAGGCCGAAGGGAAGAGACGTAGAAGCACAGACATCGATTATAGAAGGCTGTGTGACAGGTGGCGCTGGTGGTAAAAAACCCACCTGCTAATGCAGGAGACATAAGAGACATGGGTTTAATCCCTGGGTTAGGAACATCCCCTGGAGGATGTAACCAACTCTATTATTCTTGCCTGGAGAATCCTTTGGATAGAGGAGCCTGGCAGGCTACAGTCCACAGGGTTGCAAAAAAGTCAGACATGACTGAAGTGACTTAGCACGCACACATATGGGCGGGGCTGAGGGCTAGCCTCAGCTCATCAGTAGAGCTGTCAAGCCCTATTGCACCCTTCTCTTCTGTCAGCAGAGTGTGGGAATCCAAATGTCAGAGCCTCCCGTGCATTTTCGTTCCTTATCGTGGATGAGGACTTGTGGGGTTGCCATTCAGGGGTGAGATAGCTCTGCAGGCACATCTTCACACCCACTCTCACACATGCACACACATTGAGACACACGCTGACAAAGAGATATGCCAACACTTGCCCATGAAATCACCAACACATATAAACATCCTGTTATGTGCAGTTACATATATGCCAAAAGTATGAACATACATGTATGAATGCAGTACATTTACATACACAATGCACACATTTGATCATGTCCAGAGATATTTTCAGACTGCCTTCTAGCCAATGCCCTCCTGGCTGGCAAAGGCCATCAAAATGATGGATTAGAAGAAAGGGAAGGGAGACCATTTTAGAAAGAAAAGACACCACCAGCATTCTGTCCAGCCACTTTGGGGAATGTCACTTGTTGAGTGCAGGCACAGTTCTCTTACCATGGTGAAAGAGAACTTGACTGACGTAAAAGACAAAGGATAGTCTAATCTGGATCAAAGTGGCAAATATGACAATCATGCATGAGAAACTCATCCTTAAAATTATTGTCCTATTCTCCTCTTTTATTCAGAGAAGGCCATGGCAACATTTGATCATGTCCAGAGATATTTTCAGACTGCCTTCTAGCCAATGCCCTCCTGGCTGGCAAAGGCCATCAAAATGATGGATTAGAAGAAAGGGAAGGGAGACCATTTTAGAAAGAAAAGACACCACCAGCATTCTGTCCAGCCACTTTGGGGAATGTCACTTGTTGAGTGCAGGCACAGTTCTCTTACCATGGTGAAAGAGAACTTGACTGACGTAAAAGACAAAGGATAGTCTAATCTGGATCAAAGTGGCAAATATGACAATCATGCATGAGAAACTCATCCTTAAAATTATTGTCCTATTCTCCTCTTTTATTCAGAGAAGGCCATGGCACCCCACTCCAGTACTCTTGCCTGGAAAATCCCATGGACAGAAGAGCCTGGTAAGCTACAGTCCATGGGGTCGCTGAAGGTCGGACACGATTGAGTGACTTCACTTTCACTTTTCACTTTCATGCACTGGAGAAGGAAATGGCAACCCACTCCAGTGTTCTTGCCTGGAGAATCCAGACGGCCTGGGCTGCCGTCTATGGGGTTGCACAGAGTCGGACACAACTGAAGTGACTTAATGCTAATACTCCTCTCTTATTCCCAAAGCTGTGAAGAGAAACGTGACCAGCCATGAGTTCTGTGACTGTTTGGATTTAGCTAGGAGATTTCAAGTCCAGGGTTTCCCAAAGATATTACCAGTGATGATGTTATATGGGCTGATTTTATGTGATGGCCAGACATGGCATCAAGTCAGACTCAATCAGTAGTGACAAAGTTATTCCATTACTCCTTCCATCTTGCTCAGTTTGTTAAGGAAGTATCATCCCGAAACCACTGTACCCTTAATCCCTTTATAACATGTACTCTGACAGCCTCAAGCTCAGGGGTGACAATGCTTAACTAGAACCTCATGCTTAACAACGAGAGCAATCACTAGTCCAAACCACCGAGTTTTACTGATAAAGAAACTCAGGAGTCCCAAGTCACACTGACCCAGGAGCAGCACCCAGGCCTGCCTGTACCCAGGCCTGCTGGCTGGCTTGATTGTTGAGACTTTGTCAACCCTCTCTGTATTATTCCCACGTTCCTGTCTGTTCCACTTTGTTTTGGTTCCTGGGAAATTCCTTTTCACTCTAGGCAGGGAGTGTTCACCCCAAGAAAACCAACAAATACTTATTGATTGTTCTATGGATGGCACTGTCCTAGATGCTTCAGAGGAAGAAGGAAATAAAAGGAGACTTGTTCAAAGAGGTGAAAGCATGAGAGTGCAGTGAAGCCATATCCTTTGAAGAGCAGCTGCAGGGAGAGGGGAGGCTGCACAGGAAGAAGAGGCTTGCAGAGGCGTGTTCACTGGAGGACTGACATGAGGCTTGTGCCACATGACCTGATCCAGATGCATTTGGCAGAAGTTACAGGAAACAGATGCTGTCTGAATAGGAAGAAGATGTTTTTGATGGCGAGTGTAGTGCAATGGTGGCTCTTCTAGGGGTGAGAGAGAGTTTCCCCATTTCTGAAGATGTTCAAGTGATAAATCATTTATAAAGATGTACTTGGTGCCCACCCATGGTTCTCCAGGGTACTAAGTGCTAGGGACATAAAGTAAACCAGATAGAGGAAGGGCCAAGCATCACATGGGAACAGAGACCAACTGCTTCCTCTTACACGCCTAGCTCTGACATTGTGTGATTTGAAATCATCAGAAGGTAGGCCAGGATGCATGGATTCTATAGGATGGTTAAGCAAGATGAGGCACATAGAGGCAAATCATTTTCCTAATGCCCGAGGATCATACGCAGTTGTACTCCAGATCATACTAGTCTTCTGATGACTGGTCCAGTGTTCTGTTCACCTTCTGTGCTCGTGTTAAGTCGCTTCAGTTGTGTCAGACTCTTTGCAATCCCATGGACTGTAGCCTGCCAAGCTCCTCTGTCCATGGGTTTCTCCAGGCAAGAAACTGGAGTGGGTTGCCATGTTCTCCTCCAGGGGATCTTCTTGACCCAGGGATTGAACCTGCATCTCTTACGTCTCCTGCATTGGCAGGCGGATTCTTTACCACTAGTGCTGTTATAGGTGTGCAGGGTTGTGAGAAGATGCTTCTTTTCCAATTCTGGATGATCACAAGGGCACTTGAACTGGATTTCTTGTTTCCATTCAACTCCCCAGCCCCCATCTTCCCACTCCTCTGCCTTAATCAGCTCTGCACAAGGCAGCCTGCATGATCTTTTGAAAAACATTGATTACATCCTGTTTCTTTGTTGCTTAAAACCCATCAAAGCTCTCTTCTTATACTTGGAATAAAATTCAACTCCTCAGTGGCCCTGTGTGGTCTGGCCCTTGGTTATCCCACCATTGCCGTTACAACATGGATTCTGTAACTCCAGTCACACGGAAGTTTGTTTGATCCTTCATACTCAAAAGCCTCTCACCCTTAGTACATGCTGCTCTTTCCCATGATCAATGCATCAACCCTATTCATCCTTCAGACCTCAGCCTAGTCCTCACTCTTTCAGCATTCGAGCTTACGACTTTCAGATCCCCACGCAACTCACATCACAGTTGATGTCTGACATCTATTTGTGTGAGCGACTGTCAGTTGTACCCCTTGAGCACGTTCTCTGTGAGAGTAAAGGAACTTACAGCTCTTTTGTGCTGTGTGGAATCTCTAGCACCCATTACACACTCAGCCTCAATAACAAGTGAATTGCATGGATGCCACCTCTTTTAGAACTGGATGGCTCCATTCATGTTAGATTCCAAAGCTCAGGAATAATTTTCAGGGCCAGGATAATTCTAACCTGCTTATGTTTCCCATGTCTGGAGTCATGGCCCCAAACTGTGTGTTCAGGATGGCCACATTATGTGAACCGAGAGACCCAGCTAAGGTTTCCCCACTTGGGGCTCATCTGGTGAAGCTCAAAGTCTTTCCAAGAAAGTTCCTGGTCTGTGGGTCCCTTTTCCCTGTTCTTTAATGAATATTTATCAGCTGGGTGTTGAGAGAAACATTCCCTATAGAGGATTCCCCACTTCCCCCTACTTGATGAAGACGGCAAAGAAAAATTCTTCTGCTCCACAGCCAGGAGAATAACTGTCATCGTGGAATAGCTGAGGGGCTGGGAGAAGGGGCTCTTCAGAATGAGACATGATTCCAGTGCTTGGTTTATATTCAGGCTATAATATGGAACTTGAATGTGAGTGAACCCCCTTTCAGTGCAGACTTGGCAGAGGCGAAGCTGAGCCTCCACGTGAGAAGTCTGTATGTTCCCAGCTCCATCCCAGAGTCAGGGAGCTGGAGATATTTAATATTAGAAGCTGGGACTGGCAGTGAGAGTCTTTGCTGCTTCACCGACCAGCCCCATATCCTTGGCAAGCTGCCTACCTGGCTGGGCCTATCTCCTTCCCGTTTAGTGGGTGAGACTAACCCCTATCTCGTGGAGGGAAACCAAAACTTTCCGAACTAGAAAGATTCTAAGTCCATTTTTTTTTTTCCTTTAATGGATACAAGCTATTGCAATTCAAATGGTACAGAGGAAAGTACTCTGAAAAGTGCTGTTGAAACTGAAGACATTATTTTGATGATGATGTTTCCCCCAGGGAGTCACAGGGCAAAGAGCCACTTTTCTTAGCAGGGATGGAACAACTATAATCTGAACCCCTTGAAGTTCTGCCTAATCACCTGAATGTTATTAGTCTTGTAACTTGGCATAGCTCTTCACCTGAATTTTATTAGTCTTATAATAAGACCTAGCTCTTCGCCAAACTTCCTAGGTGATCGAGGAAACACTATGTTCCCCCAGCACTGGCTGCGATTTATGTGGCTTGTTGGACTTTTACTTACTTGAACTTGATTCATAGCCCTGTGAAGTAGACAGGAGAGGAATGATTGCCCCCATCTGACAGACCAAAGAACCACAGGTCAGGGACGTAAAGGGACTTGTCCAGGGTCACACAGTGAGGCAGAGCTGGGACTAGGACCCAGGACTTTGTATTTCCTGTCCACTCCAGCCACTGCAGAGTACTCCCTACTTCACCAACTCCTGATCTGTCTGTAGAAGGACATGGACTTCCTCACCCATGATAACTCTATAATGCTGGACCATGGCCAACACTCACTTCTTTTTTTTTTTTTTTTTCTTTTTACTTTGGGACTATTTTGATTGAGTCATTGAAGTATAGATGATTTACAACATTGTGTTCATTTCTGCTCTACAACAAAGTGATTCAACTATGCCCCTGTCCATCCTTTTTAAATACTCTTTCCTATTGTGGTTTATCATAGGATACTGAATATAGTTCTCTATACTATTTAGTAGGACCTTGCTTATCCATCCTGTGTATAATAGTTGACATCTGCTAACCCGTTTCCCACTCCATCCCTTCCCCAACCCCTTCCCTCTTGGCAGCCACGTTCCTGTTCTCTATGTCCTTGAGTCTTTTTCTGTTTCATATAGATTCATTTGTGTCCAATTTTAGATACTACATATAAGTGATATCATATGGTATTTATCTTCCTCTGCCTGGCTTACTTCACTCAGGATGACAATCTCCAGGTCCATCCATGTTGCTGCAAATGGCATCATTTTGTTCTTTTTATGGCTGAGTAGTATTCTGTCACATATGTGTACCGTCTTCTTTATCTTTATGGATAAAGAAGATGGGCGTTGAGGCTGTTTCCCTGTCTTGGCTGTTGTGAGTGGTGCTGCTATGGCATAGGGTACATGCATCTTTTGGGTTAAATTTTTGTCTGAATATATGCTCAGGAATGTTCACCTCTTGTGATGTTCCCCAGAACCTTTGGAATCCACACAGAGCAGTTTGGCCACCATCCTCTCCACAGAATTAGAAACCTGTTTGCTTTTTGTTGTTGTTGAATAACAAGTCACTACAAGTTTAGTAACTCACTGATGGTCTTCTCGTTCTTTAGGTCAGAAGTCTGAGTGAGGGTGTCTAGACTCTCTACTCAGTGTCTTGTCCGGCTGAAATCAACATATTGGCTGGGGCTGTGGTTCTCAGCTGGAGGTTGGGGTCTTCTTTCATGCTTACTGGCTGTTGGCAGAATTCATCTCCTTGTGGTTGTGGGAATGAGGCTGTCATTTCCTTGCTGGCTATCCACCAGGCTGGTCTCGGCTCCTGGAAGCTGCCAGCATCCCTTGTCATCTGCCCCTTCCACCTTCAAGCAAGTGAGAGTGTGGTAAATCCCTTAATTCTCCCAATTTTTCTGACTTCTAGCTCTGGAGAAAATGCTCTGCTTTTAAAGGGCTTATCAGATTGGGTGATGGCCATCTGGATAATCTTAACGTCAACTGGCTTGGGACTTTAATTACATTTGTCAAATCTCTTCCCAGGAGTACCTAGGTTTGGGTTTGGATCACCAAGAGAGAGGAACTTTTTGAACTGCATGTATCATACTGATTATTCACTCATTTTACAAGCATTGCTTATACGATAGGTACTGTTGGGCACAGGGGCCGGGGGAGATAAAAGTGAATACACCACAGTCTCTTCCTTCCAGGAAGAAAATGAGAAAGTGATAGGCAAACATAGGCTTTGGGCTCAGTTCAGTTCAGTCGCGCAGTTGTGTCCGACTCTTTGCGACCCCATGAATCGCAGCACACCAGGCCTCCCTGTCCATCACCAACTCCCGGAGTTCACTCAGACTCACGTCCATTGAGTCCGTGATGCCATCCAGCCATCTCATCCTCGGTCGTCCCCTTCTTCTCCTGCCCCCAATCCCTCCCAGCATCAGGGTCTTTTCCAATGAGTCAACTCTTCGCATAAGGTGGCCAAAGTACTGGAGCTTCAGTTTTAGCATCATTCCTTTCAAAGAAATCCCAGGGTTGATCTCCCTCAGAATGGACTGGTTGGATCTCCTTGCAGTCCAAGGGACTCTCAAGAGTCTTCTCCAATACCACAGTTCAAAAGCATCAGTTCTTCTGCACTCAGCCTTCTTCACAGTCCAACTCTCACATCCATACATGACCACAGGAAAAACCATAGCCTTGACTAGACGGACCTTAGTTGGCAAAGTAATGTCTCTGCTTTTGAATATACTATCTATGTTGGTCATAACTTTTCTTCCAAGGAGTAAGCACTTTTTACTTTCATGGCTGCAGTCACCATCTGCAGTGATTTTGGAGCCCCAAAAAGCAAAGTCTGATACTGTTTCTACTGTTTCCCCACTTATTTCCCATGAAGTGATGGAACCAGATGCCATGATCTTCGTTTTCTGAATGTTGAGCTTTAAGCCAACTTTTTCACTCTCCTCTCTCACTTTCAACAAGAGGCTTTTTAGTTCCTCCTCACTTTCTGCCATAAGGGTGGTGTCATCTGCATATCTGAGATTATTGATATTTCTCCCAGCAATCTTGATTCCAGCTTGTGTTTCTTCCAGTCCAGCATTTCTCATGATGTACTCTGCATATAAGTTAAATAAGCAGGGTGACAATATACAGCCTTGACGTACTCCTTTTCCTATTTGGAACCAGTCTGTTGTTCCATGTCCAGTTCTAACTGTTGCTTCCTGACCTGCATACAGATTTCTCAAGAGGCAGGTCAAGTGGTCTGGTATTCCCATCTCTTTCAGAATTTTCCACAGTTTACTGTGATCCACACAGTCAAAGGCTTTGGCATAGTCAATAAAGCAGAAATAGATGTTTTTCTGGAACTCTCTTGCTTTTTCCATGATCCAGCGGATGTTGGCAATTTGATCTCTGGTTCCTCTGCCTTTTCTAAAACCAGCTTGAACATCAGGGAGTTCACGGTTCACATATTGCTGAAGTCTGGCTTGGAGAATTTTGAGCATTACTTTACTAGCATGTGAGATGAGTGCAATTGTGCGGTAGTTGGAGCATTCTTTGGCATTGCCTTTCTTTGGAATTGGGATGAAAACTGACCTTTTCCAGTCCTGTGGCCACTGCTGAGTTTTCCAGATTTGCTGGCAAATTGAGTGCAGCACTTTCACAGCATCATCTTTCAGGATTTGAAACAGCTCAACGGGAATTCCATCACCTCCACTAGCTTTGTTCATCGTGATGCTTTCTAAGGCCCACTTGACTTCACATTCCAAGATGTCTGGCTCTAGATTAGTCAACACATCATCATGATTATCTGGTCAGATACCTTGATTCTCTGTGGAGTGTTGTGTTTGGAGCACAGAGTCAGGAGCATAGCGATCACTCAATAAAGCCATCATCACTATGTTATATAAATATCATAAACAGTAATTATAGCTTTATCTTGATCATGTGACAAGTAAGAAAGCAATATAAGGGAACACAGAAGCGCTTGCTAAGCAGAGGTTGGGAAAAGTTACCAGTGGAGGAGAATCTTGTACTGGGTTTTGGAGTATGAGTTGGAGACTGGCCGAGGTGGGAGAAGGGAGGGGGCTAGAGATAAGAAGGAGCTGAGTTGGGTATCACCTTCTCTGTGAACTCCCCTGCCTTTGCCATCAGAGCACTGGGTAGCCCTTTCTGCATCCCTGTTACACCACAATCATTCTGCTTTTAAAATTCTAACCATGCTGGGGTGAGGATATAAGATGTCACTATGATTATATATGGTATTTACTCTTTAACATTGATGATGATGGGTTGAACTAAAACAGCCCATTGATAGTGGGAGAAGCAGGCTGACTGGAGAGGTGAAGATGTATAAGGATTTGATGATCCATAGGGGCAGAGGCAGTGAGAGAGAGAAATGCTCAATTGCCAGTCCTTGCCCACCAGATAAATGCATTCTGACATGGCCTGGGGAGCCAGATGCTGCCTGCTAGATGCTGGTCTCCTCTGGAAAATGACATTTTTTTCCTTTGGTCAGTGAGACACTAAGCATACCATTAAACACATAACTTGGTGCTAATGAAAGACAGTAAGGATCTGGCTAGACCATCTTTGGGTTCTGATAGTTAGCATTTCCTTCTTGGTCATGGATTCGGATTCACCATAGGCCTTTAAATGTGTCTTTCTAATCTCACAGCTTGGATTTGTCTTTCTAGATGAAGTAGTGGGCATTTTTTTTTCCCTATAAAAGGCCAGGTAGTAAATATTTCAGGCTTTGAAGGCCTTATAGTCTCTGCTGTACTCCTCATCCCTGCTGGTGTAGTGTGAAAACAGCCACAGAAAATGTGCACACACGTGCACATGGCTGGATTCCATTACAACCTGCATCACAGAAACAGTGGGCTGGATGTAGCCTGTGGCCTGTAGTTCAATGACTTCTGCCCTCAGTCTTACTCTGAATCGCAGAGATCTTTGATTGAAGTGAATACACTATTTTGACTTTTTTTTTTTAATCATCTATCCAGTTATTAGGCTTCCCAGGTGGCGCAGTGGTAAAGAATCTGCCTGCCACACAAGAGGCTTAGGTTTCGATGCCTGGGTCTGAAGTTCCCCTGGAGTAGGAAATGGCAACCTCCTGGCAGGCGCAGGAGCCTGGCAGGCTACAGTCCATGGAGTCACAAAGCGTTGGACCTGACTGAGTGACTGAGCATGCATCCAGTTATTAGTACCACTCACAGACACCTAGATAAAGTATTACAGTGATCCATTTGCCAGTTACTTTTGTGCTATCCTCACAGAGAAAGGTGAAGGCGTTGTTTAAGAGAATAGGCTCAGGGGCCAGACAAGACAGGACGGTCCTGCCTTGTAACTTATTGGCTGTATAATATTGGGCAAATCATTAAATCTCTTTGTGCTTGTTTCTTCATAAAATGGAGTGCTAGTACTCATCTTAAAGGTTTTCTTAGTAATGAGAAAGAAGAAGCTACCAATGAAGCCTGTGGCTCAGGGCCTGGAATGGAGAGAGAGTTTCAGGATGGAGGTGTGCAGATGGTGTTTGGAGCAATGTCCTGGTTGCAGATGGGGCAGCAGGTGCTGTGGCCTGGGGCCTTTAGGAAAACAGATACATGGGGCCAGTGTAGGGAGTGGAACGGCGTTAAGCAGGAGTCAGCTTCTGATCTCATCAGTCTCCCCCCTGCCCAGGACATCTGTCACAAGGAGTTAGATATGGACATTCTTCTTTATTTCAAAAGCTTTGTCCAAGAGGAAGGAGACAAGAAGGGACACCTCCTGTGTGCCTTCATTCAGCTGAGCTCAAGAGGTCACTGAACTCAAGCTATTTCCCTTGGTCATCTGCTTCAAATGGCTATTTTTAAAAAGTAATGGAAACAGGAGCATGAAGGCAAGGACTTGGATGGCCCTCCTCTAAATTACTGAGAGATAAAGGTCCATCTTGATGAATTATTCAGCTGAGCTATGTTCGGAGAGAGGCTCAGTTGGTATCGGGCCTTGAGGTTCCCAGACTGGAGTAAATACTGGCCAACTACAACAATTCCACTGATGAGTCCCCTTCATCCAAGATGCTATGCCTGAGTGGCAAAGCATCCCATTTTCACCAGCTGCAAATCACTCAGCGCTTCCCTGGTAGAGTGGAAGTGAGTCATGTTAATTGCCCAGCTGCTGGTCACTGTGTTCCAGCCCCGGAGGAGAGGGCAGGTCTGGGCTCGTGTGCTGAGTCCCAGGGTGGGAAACTGGGGGTTGGACAACAAGTTCCAACAAGAGCCTGGTGCTCTTCCAGTAGAATTTGCTGAGCTGTGTTTCGAAGAGGGACGGTCTTATGTTCCTATTATTTTCCATTGAGATAAGCTTTAGGAGTGTAGTGTGGCCTAGTTCACAAAAGAAAGCATGTAGATCAATTTGTTCATTTTGTAATATTTACTGATTCTTTGGTTCACTCTCTAAGTTTCAGTCTCTATAACTGAAAATGGAGATCCTGAATTTCATCTCATGAATTGTGAGAATTTGACAAGCAACTCAAGTTTTGCATCTAGCACAGATTCAGCAGGACTCCAGATGTTCACTTGATGCCTTGATGATGACATGGTGATGGAGGTGGTGATGGTGATGATACGATGATGGTGGTGGTGGTGGTGGTGGTGGTGATGATTTCTTCTGGAAACATTCTGCTTGGCTTCTAGGCCCCATGCTCTCCTTAGTCTCCATGTACTTTGCAGGTTGGTCCTGCTTAGTCTCCTTTGCTGGCTCTTCCTTTCTAGCTTAATCTTCAATTCCTGTTGTGTCCAGAGCTCAGGCTTCAGCCCTCTTCCCATCCCTGTCTACCATCTTACCACAGATGATCTCCTCCAAGCCCATAACTTTCATATGTGGATACTGCCGCTGCTGCTAAGTCGCTTCAGTCGTGTCCGACTCTGTGCGACCCCAGAGACGGCAGCCCAACAGGCTCCCCCATCCCTGGGATTCTCCAGGCAAGAACACTGAAGTGGGCCATTTTCCTTCTCCAATATGTGGATGCTAACAGCTCCTAAATACCAATCTCTGTCCTTCTGAACATGAAGTACTTATTCTTCTCCATCTTCCCAATCTCAGGAAATGACACCATTGTGCCCCTTGCTATTTAAACCAAACACCAGGTGGACGGTTCTGACTTGTCTCTCTCCCTCACCTCCAGTCCATCAAATCCAGTCATCCTGCACAATCCCTGGTAACATTCTGGATACTATTGAATATATACTAGCACCACATTTCCTTGCTTCTTTTCTTGTTCTTGAACAACCTACACAACCAAACAACCACACAATAGCCAGAGGGACCTTTTAAAACTGTAAATAGGATCATGTTGTTCCCCACCCCACTTAAAATCTGTCACACTTAGAAAATAAAATCCAAATGCCTTGATCAGGTCAACTTCATCTGGCCCTCCTCTAATCTCATCTGGTACCATCTTTCCTGCCATGGCTCTGCCCTAGCCTCATTGGCTTTGTTCTAGTTCCTAGAACACACCAAAGTCTTTCCCACATTAAGACATATGCAGTGGTTCCCCACCTGGAACTTACTTCCCTGAAATTGTCCCAGTGTCCAGGTTTCTGCTCAGACAACAGCTTCTGACATACACCCCTCCAAGTACTCTTCTCTGCCATCCAGCTCTCTCATCTTTGTTTTCTTTTCTTCATAGCATTTATCAAAGTCTAATGTGTTCTTTAAATAACCATATATTTATTGATTTGTTTATTCATTATGATCTCTCTCCTGCCACTAAAATGGAAGTTCAGCGAGGGCAGGGGGCTTTGTCATTCACTGCTGTATCCTTGGAACCTAGCAGGGTGCCTAGCACATAGTAGGTGCTCATTGAACACATGCTGAGTAAATGAAGGACGGCACACTGTTTATTGAGCACTGTCTACATACCAAGCCTGATGAGGAATACTTAAGAAGTTTCTTAAGAAAATCAGTTTCATGGAATGAATGTGACACACACGAAGCAGTTGTGATACCTGGCCTGGGGAGAACAGCATGGGGTGGGGATAAGCACGATCCTGTTTTCACTGCTTAAGTGCCGTAAAGTACAGAGGTGCAGAGAGCCATGCCCAACTGGGAAAATCTGAAGAGGTGGCCTGAAAGAGGAGCCGTGTATCCTAGGGATACACAGGGCAGGCAGGCTTTGGGTGTTCTGAAATAGAAAGGTATTTTCTGGAGCAGGAACAGCTTGTACCATGGTGGGGACATGGGACAAGAACATGCCCAAAGCATATGAACCGCCCAGCAGCAGCAGCTGCTGTTCTGAGCACCTACTGTGAACTGCTTAGTGTATAGAGTACCTGACATCCATTCTTCTAACGCCCATCACTCTCTTCAGGCCGCACAAGCATATCCCACCCTGCCGGGAGCCAGCGTAAGGAATCCCACTTCAAATCACCCTAGATCCACCGGGGCAGGACCCTGGCACCACCCTCTTTTTGATAAATGAGGAAACTGAGGGTCAGAGAGATGAAATTATTAAGCCCACAAAGCAAGTGATGGAGCTTATGTGTGAACCTGGGTCCATTGAATTCCAATGGCATGAGCTCATTGTGCTGAAAGTGGGTCCAGCTTGAACCAGGGCTGCCACTTCTCTCAAGGTTGCCCTTGTGAGGTCCCCAGTACCCCTTATCCATAGTTCCTAGACACAAAGGAATGGGGGCATCACACCTGCGTTAGAAATGGAACTTCCTCCAACATACACTTTGTGGGGTAAGTTCTTAGAAAAAAACTCTCTCTCTTTATAGCTGGCTGCCTTCTGGACAGCCCATAATACTCAAACATATGTTTTTCCTGCACCCTCCTGAGAGCCCCTACCCTTTGCTGATCCACCAGCTGATTTTACAAGTGAAATGGGTGCTGGGAGCTGGGTCAGCTGAGGGTCTGAATTGTCATCTGTGGCCCAGCATATCTGTCATTCAAAGTCCTTCGAGTAGGCAGCAGATTTAAATGTGGGATGTTGTGGGCTTTTTAAAAATAGACCCCAACCCATTAGCAAATGGGAGAGAAAATAACAGTGCGTGCGTCTCCTTTAATTAATGTTTGTTTTGCTCCTGCACAAGGCTGTATTATAAGAAGCTGCTTTACTTAAAATAACCAATTGAAAATCCTCCATTTGACAGGCATTTTTTCACCCTACCCAGTTCCTGCAGACTCAGACCTTCTCACCCACGTATCGCCAACCAAGCTGGTGGGGCAGCCCTGGAGGCTGGGAACAGCCTTCTTTCCTCACCCACAACTCTCCCCATCATTTCATCAAGGGAACACTCAGTCCTTAGACATTGCAGACAGTTATGCTGTAGGAATTCACAAGCTGTACAGACCTCCTATTCCATCCCTGCCATTTATTAATGGTGATTTAAGGCAAGTTATTGCATATTCCTGAGCCTCAGTTTCATCTATCTGTGAAATGGGGATAATAACACAACCAACCTAAAAACGTTGTTGTGAGGATGAGCTGTAATGTGCTTCCCTGGCCACCTGGACCTGGGGAGGCACCTGGTTCAAACAGATACTACTGTTCTTAAAGACGCCCTGGCAGGAGATTTTCAGTTGCTGTTAAGTGAAAAAAAGCATTTTATAAAACACTCTACTGTATGGCCTATTGGAAAGTCAACTTTGGCAGATAAGTGGTCAGAAGTATGTAATCTAAGAAATTACTGAGTCAGCTGGGAGGCTAGATTATGGGCTCCTTTTTTCCCCTTACCTTCTTTCTTCTATTTTTCTGTCTTTCTAAATGAATACCTATAGGATTTATAATATGTAGAAAAACCTAGAATGTAACAGTTAAATTAAGGACCTGTGGCATCATCCAACCTGGACTCAAATCCCAGCTTCCTCTCTCACTGTGTGACCTTGGGACAGTGACTTAGTTGCAGCTCACTCATCTGTAAAATGGAGATAATAGTAACACCTCCTCATGTCAGCACTGAATACTGTTGTTATTCTTTCCAGTAACTTGGTGGGTGGCGGGCGTCAGGAAGAGGGACAGAAGGGACTGATGTAGTAGGGAGCTGAGGGACAGTCTCTCTGGGCGGGTGACATTTAAGTTGAGAGCTGAGGATTGGGAAAGATCCAGTTGGGTGAGAATCTGAAGGAACAGCTTTCTAGACAGAAGAGATGGGAAGAGCAAAGGTTCAGGGACAGGAAAGGGCTTCATGTGTTCAAGGTAACTGGCAGCATAGGATGAGTGTGGAGAGTAAGGAAAGGACTAGATCGAACAGAGCATCTGAAGCCAGGACATGGACTCTATGTGTGATGATTAACAGTCCAGCTATTATTGTCACCTCCTCCAAGAAGTCTGCCTGGTGGCTGCTTCCTCTCCTCACTTCTCATTTCTTTGAACTCTTTGATTTTTCTTGCCAGTACCATTCTTCATTCTGCTCTTTTGCACTGTTAGCACCATGCTAAATTATTAAATAATTTAAGGGCTTTTGGACTTCTTCATAATTATCTAGAACTCAGAACAGCCTCAATATTTGTTGAGTGAATTTGCATGAGGAATTCTATGAGGTCATAAACTGATTTCAAAAATCTTAGGAGCACTTATTTTTGAGAAACATGCATCTCAGATATCCATAATTCTTACATAGTCATAAAACCATGTTTCCTCAGACCTGTGCTCTGCAAAGTGGTTGTCATAGAGCAAATTATTGCCTAAAGTTAAAATAATAAAACTGCGTTTCTTTAAAAATATTACAAAAGACTGATCACAAATTTATACTGAACTGTAAGGTAATAAATGGATATTATATTAAACTACTAAGTTGGTGGTAATTTGTTACCCAGCAATGGAAAATTGAAGTGACTAGATCGCCGTGCAGTGTTCCTTTAAGCCAGCCACCGCTTGTGTCTGCCTTTTGAGGGTGGCTACAGTAAATCCCCACCCCAGTATCCGATTCTCAATTCTTGCTGGGTCCTCTACTTTCCCTTTATGTTCTCCGATGGAAGTCTGCTGTTAAGAGGAAAGGCTTCAGTGTCAGCCTGCTTGGGATCAGAAGCCATTCTGTCAAGAACTAAGTGATGACCTTGGACAAGTTACCTAACCACACGGAGCCTCAGTTCCTCACCTGCCAGGTGGGATGCAGTAAGCAGAAAATCAGAGGCCCACACTCTGTATCCCAGTCCCTAGGTCCTGTGAATGCATTGCATTAGATGGCAAAATAGACTTCCAATAGAGTTAAGGTTGGAGGTGGAGATGGAGGTTTAGTTGCTAAGTCATGTCTGACTCTTGCGACCCCATGGACTGTAGCCTGCCAGTCTCCTTTGTCTATGGGATTCTCTAGGCAAGATCACTGGAGTGGGTCGCCATTTCCTTCTCCAGGGGATCTTTCTGACCTAGGAATTGAACCTAGGTTTCCTGCATTGCAGGCAGATTTTTTACCAACTGAGCTACAAGGGAAGCCCCAGAGTTAGGTAAGGAACCTTAAAGCAGGCTGATCATCCAGGTGGACTCAGTGTAATCACATTGGTCCTTCAAAGAGGAAGACAATTAATCAAATAGATGAGACAGAAGAATAGCTAGGAGAGTTTTTAAGAGTATAAGGTGTCCAACTCTTTGCAACCCCATGGACTGTAGCTCATCAGGCTCCTTTGTCCATGGGATTCTCCAGGCAAGAATACTGGAGTGGGTAGCCATTCCCTTCTCCAGGAGATCTTCCCCACCCAGGAATCAACCCTGGGTCTCCTGCATTGCAGGCAGATTCTTTACCGTCTGACACACCAGGGAAACCCTAACAAACATAAGAAACTTTTTTGGCTTTGAAGATAGGGAAAGAGGGCCATAAACCAAGGAATGAGGAAGCTGGGAAGAGCCCTTAGCTCAAAGTCAGCAAGGAAACAAGGACCTGAGTCCTACAACCATAGAAATTAAAAATTTTCAACAGCTTCAATGAGTGAGGAAATGGATTTTGCCTTAGAGCCCTCTGAAAGGAACAGAGGCCAGCTGCCACCCTTATTTTAGCTCAGTGACACTTGTACTGGACTTTTGACCTACATAAATGTAAGATGACAAATGTGTGTTATTTTAAGCTGCTAAGTTTTGTTATGGCAGCAATAGAAAACAAATGCAGGAATGTTGTGAAGAATGAAGACATGTACATCATACAGGATAGAGACAGGCTCATAGGAATGCCTAATCTGTGCTCTGTTTCTCACTATTATTGTTATTAGTCACACTGCTTGGCCACACTCATCTTCCCTATCTATTCTGAGCACTCTCATTTGTGCATACCTCTTACCTTCTTCTTACTTCTCTGTGCATGTCCCTAGATACCCTTTCCAACTTCAAAATCCATCTCAGATGACATATTCTCCAGGAGATTTTCTCAACCCCATTTAGTTGGGTGCAGTAGCTTCCAATTCAGCACATTTTTTGGCCACTTTGCTAGCTATTATATTTATTTAAGCCCTAGGTTAGATGAAGGATCTTCTCTCATTACTAAATTCTGTATGCTATGATGTGTTTCACTGTGATCACAAAACGATTCCCCAAATCTTTTCTTAAAACAACCAAATAGATTTCTTTTTCTTTTTTTTATTCTTTTGTCATGGCAAGAACACTCAGTATGAGATTTATCTTCCTAACATGTTTGCAAACATACAGTATAGTAAACTATAAGCACACTGTTCTACAGCTGATCTCTAGAACTGACTAGTCTTGCTTGTCTGAAACTATGCCTGTTGAGTAGCAAGTTCCCCTCTTCCCCTCCGCTACAGTTTCTGGCAGCTACTACTGCACTGTTTGATTCTATGTACTGAGTTATTTTAGACTCCTCATATAATTGGAGTTATGCAACATTTACCCTTACGTGACTAGCTTATTTCACTTAGCCCAATATCTTCAAGTAAAAGTGAAGTTGCTCAGTCATGTCTGACTCTTTGCAACCCCATGGACTGTAGCCTACCACGCTCCTCTGTTCATGGGATTTTCCAGGCAGAAGTACTGGAGTGGGTTGCTGTTTTCTTCTCCAGAAGATGATGTTCCCGAACCAGGGATCCAACCCAGGTGTCCCACATTGTAGGCAGATGCTTTACTGTCTGAGCCACCAGGGAATATATTCAAGGTTTATCTCTATTGTCCCATATGGCCGAATTTCCTTTTTAGGCTGAATAAGATTCCAGTATGTGTATATAATGCGTTTTCTGTATTCGTCATTCACGGATGGAAATTTAGATGGTTCCATATCTTGACTTGGTGATTGCTCATATATTTTATAGTCAACAGGGTTGGAACTAGGACCCGACTGCCCTTGCATCCTTCTTTCATCCCTGCTGCAGTTCTAGTGAATGCTGTGACGTGCCCAGCTCTGTGCTGGGGATGCGCCAGAGAACAAGCCTTCCTCCCTCCCTGCGCTCGTGTTTGTCCAGGCTCTGTGCTTGCCTCTCTGCACTTTCTCTGCCTCATGTGCAACCTGTTTTTAGAGTGATCTTCCTCTGCTCCTGCACAACTAGATCACAAGCAACTGAAAGGCAGGGGTGGGATCTTAAACTTTGATTCCTTAGCAATCTCTAATGTATTAGGCACCCAACAAATGTTCCTTGGATTAAATACAAAGTTGAAAACAAGATTCACTTTAGATGCCAAACATTTGTTCTCTGCTTATATCCCCTGACATGTGTTCCCCAAACTGGTGTATTAATAGGGATTTGCATGTGCTTTTCTAGTTTATTATAGAGAATGTTAGCTGTCTATCTGCATGTATTTGAAAAAGAGATTAAAAGGATCATCAACAATACATTTCATAAAACTCTTAAAACTGCCGAAGTAGTTTCTTAGTCTCTCTTTTCTTCTAAGAGACTCCACTTCCTCCAGTGATTTATACTAAATTGACAGTTCTAATTAGCAATCATGAAAATGTAAGTTTTTAAAGCTATCACTGATAATAGCTTTATCAGCTATTAAAATTCTTTTCCAGGGATGTGATAGAACTTCTTCCCATGAGGGATGTCTTGTGTCTCACTGGCTGAATTTGGGTGAGAAAGGGAAGCCTGTGGGAAGGAAGAAGTTGGGAAAAGATTTAACAGGAGAATGTGTGTCTTAGGTATTAATACCTGCCGGGCCTCTGGGGGCAGATCACTTGCTGTTTACTGCATATGTGCTCTTGACCCAATGGGAATTTCAGGGAAGAACCTGTATTATTTTATGGCTCACCATTCTGGGTCCTGACATAACTGGAAGCTGAGTCCTGGCCCAGACTGGGAGCCCAGTTTGTCTTCAGTCCATAGGAGTTTAAGGAGTCAGTGTTGAATCGGATTTGATGCTGTCACTGTTTCCATTTATTCAACAGATACTTATCAGGTCCCTTCTGTGGGCCGGGCCTTGTGCTGACAATACTTCCTTTCCAGGCTTACCAGGGGAGGGGGGGACCTGAAGCTGAAACCTAAAGAATTGGTTCCCTAGGGAAAGCCATGTTGCAGGGAAGGTTGTTAAGGGCACAGACAATCACAAGCATCAAAGGTGTGGGAGTAATAAGGGCTCATCTCCCCCACCACTGCCCACCCGACTCCTCCACCAGTGGAGGAATGTCAGAGGGCTGCAGTAGGGGTCCCGGTGGGGAAGGGGCAGAGCAACGGGGGAATGAGAGTGAGGAGGAGGCTGTGCCAGGTCCTGGGGGACTGCAGAAGGTCCGTGGCAGAAAGGCAGTGAGGATGGAAGGCAGGTGGCCACACTAGTCGATTCACATAATTTGGCAAAATCACTCTGCCGTGTCGAGTGAAGAATGGATTGGGATCATGTGGCAACAAGCATGGCGGCATGGGGATGAGAAAGTAGAATTCCAGGAGCCCAGGTCAGAGGAGGTGAGCACCTGGCCTAAGCAACAGCAGCCAGGATGGAGAAAAAGTGAATAGACTTCAGCAGATTGAGAAGGTCGAATTTCTGTTTGAAGATTGATTGGGTATAGAGGGTGAAGAAAGGAGCTCACTCATTTTTGAGGGCTCCATTTTTTGAGCACTTATTTAGTGCCAGACCCTCTATTAGATGTATGTATGTATTTTTCATCACATGTTGTGAAGGAAGATTTAGCTCCATTATGGACACGGTAAACTGTAACTTGGCAAGGTTAGGGGTCCCCTTATCCTAGGTATTAATACCTGCCGGGCCTCTGGGGGCAGATCACTTGCTGTTTACTGCATATGTGCTCTTGACCCAATGGGAATTTCAGGGAAGAACCTGTATTATTTTATGGCTCACCATCTGGGTCCTGACATAACTCGGAAGCTGAGTCCTGGCCCAGACTGGGAGCCCAGTTTGTCTTCAGTCCATAGGAGTTTAAGGAGTCAGTGTCTGAGTCCAGAGTTTACCCGTAAGCCCTAGGAGATCCTGTCTCCCTCCTCTTCCTTGCTAGGATTCCGGTTGGAGCATCTCAGAAGAGGATGGAGACATTTTCTCAGAGAGGGTGGGCTGCTTCCTGCACTTGTTGCTGTACATGCAGCTACTACACCACCCTGGACAATGACATCTACATCCTTGCATTTCCCTACCTATAGAAACCTCCACTGTTTCCTCTTCCTCATCCTGGCTGGATGGATGTCAGCCTGAGTCCTGGTTAATGGTGGTCGCTTCAGCTATGTCCAACTGTTTGTGACCCCATGGGGTGTAGCCCAGCAGGTTCCTCTGTCCATGGGATTCTTCAGGCAAGAATACTGGACTGGGTGCCATTCCCTTCTCCAGGGGATCTTCCTGACTCAAGGATTGAACCCAGGTCTCCTGCACTGCAGGTGAATTCTTCACTATCTGAGACACCAGGGAAGCCTTAAGCACTATCCCTGGGAGTTTGAAACTGGCCCTAAGCTACTGTCCCTGCCTCTCAGCCCCTGTACCCTTGTGGGGATGGGGACCTCTGTACTTTCCTTTAAGCTTCTTAACAGTTAACATTGAAATTAGTATTGAAAATCTTCCTGGGAGAAAGAAATGGGGTAGGACCCAAGGGGGAGAAAAAATGTCTGAGCTAAAGAAGTGGGGAGAGATACTCAATATATTAGAACTGTTGACTGGGGAGCAGCCGTGTGAACAATGGATGAAGTCCCAACACATTTCCAGCCTGTTTCCTCATCTGTACATAAAACACAAGAGAGAGGATAATGCTTGCCTACCTCATGGTTGTTGTACAGTTCAAATACAATAGCAGATGATGGTACTTTGAAAATCAAAACACTCCTTGCAAATGAGAGGACAGAAAGTTTTGATATTGCAAGTTAGAATCAGAGACACAAGTATTGCAGGTACCTTGGGGATCAGCAAGGTCGTCCTGATTATTTTACAGGTGAGAAAATCAGGCTGAGGCTCAGAGAGATTAAATGACTTTTCCCAATGTCACCCTCAAAATTAATGTTGAAACTTGGTTTAGAAGGCAAATCCCCTACCTCAGGCTGAGAGTTCTTTCTACTGTATTGCTTTGGAAGGATAACACAGTAACTGACCCAGTGGGCTTTGCAGTCAGACTGGAGTTTAATCTCCAGCTTTGCCACTTATTAATTGTGAGATCTTGGCCGATTCTCACTTTTTTATCTGTTAAAATGAAATAGTTATAATTGCTAACTTGTAGAATTATTATAAAGATTAAGTGGCATAATGCTTGCAGAAACTGGTTAAAAGTGGTAGTGATCATTATTATAATTAAATTCATATTTTATATATTTGCCATATGTCATACCCCCCAATTGAAGACTGACCTACTCTAAACTTCAGAGGTTTCTGACTGAACCCAATATACTCCTGACCTTATTTCATTAGCTTGTGTATTTTACTGATAGAATCAGATAAAGACAAAGAGAAGACCATTTTCTAATGATCTTCGATACTTATTCAAGCCTACTCCAAAAGACTACTCCTAAGAATATCTAAGAAATGGAGTAGCCATCATGGTCAACAAAAGAGTCCGAAATGCAGTACATGGATGCAGTCTCAAAAATGACAGAATGATCTCTGTTCGTCTCCAAGGCAAACCATTCAATATCACAGTAATCCAATTCTATGCCCCAACCAGTAACACTGAAGAAGCTGAAGTTGAATGGTTCTATGAAGACCTACAAGATCTTTTAGAACTAACACCCCCAAAAGATATCCTTTTCATTATAGGGGACTGGAATGCAAAAGTAGGAAGTCAAGACACACCTGGAGTAACAGGCAAATTTGACCTTGGAATATGGAATGAAGCAGGGCAAAGACAGAGTTTTGCCAAGAAAATGCACTGGTCATAGCAAATACCCTCTTCCAACAACACAAGAGAAGACTCTACCATGGACATCACCAGATGGTCAACACCGAAGTCAGACTGATTATATTCTTTGCAGCCAAAGATAGAGAAGCTCTATACAGTTAACAAAAACAAGACCAGGAGCTGACTGTGGCTCAGATCATGAACTCCTTATTTATTGCCAAATTCAGACTTAAATTGAAGAAAGTAGGGAAAACCACTAGACCATTCAGGTATGACCTAAATCAAATCCCTTATGATTATACAGTGGAAGTGAGAAATAGATTTAAGAGACTAGATCTGATAGACAGAGTGCCTGATGAACTATGGAATGAGGTTCGTGACATTGTACAGGAGACAGGGATCAAGACCATCCCCATGGAAAAGAAATGCAAAGAAGCAAAATGGCTGTCTGGGGAGGCCTTACAAATAGCTGTGAAAAGAAGAGAAGCAAAAAGCAAAGGAGAAAAGGAAAGATATAAGCATCTGAATGCAGAGTTCCGAAGAATAGCAAGCAGAGATAAGAAAGCCTTCCTCAGTGATCAATGCAAAGAAATAGAGAAAAACAATAGAATGGGAAAGACTAGAGATCTCTTCAAGAAAATTAGAGATACCAAGGGAACATTTCATGCAAAGATGGGCTTGATAAAGGACAGAAATGGTATGGACCTAACAGAAGCAGAAGATATTAAGAAGAGGTGGCAAGAATACACAGAAGAACTGTACAAAAAAGATCTTCAAGACCAAGACAATCATGATGGTGTGATCACCTAGAGCCAGACATCCTGGAATGTGAAGTCAAGTGGGCCTTAGAAGGCATCACTATGAACAAAGCTAGTGGATGTGATGGAATTCCAGTTGAGCTCTTTCCAATCCTGAAAGATGATGCTGTGAAAGTGCTGCACTCAATGTGCCAGCACATTTGGAAAACTCAGCAGTGGCCACAGGACTGGAAAAGGTCAGTTTTCATTCTAATCCCAAAGATAGGCAATGCCAAAGAATGCTCAAACTACTGCACAATTGCACTCATCTCACATGCTAGTAGAGTAATGCTCAAAATTCTCAAGCCAGGCTTCAGCAATACGTGAACTGTGAAATTCCATTGGTTCAAGCTGGTTTTAGAAAAGGCAGAGGAACCAGAGATCAAATTGCCAACATCCACTCGATCATGGAAAAAGCAAGAGAGTTCCAGAAAGACATCTATTTCTGCTTTATTGACTATGCCAAAGCCTTTGACTGTGTGGATCACAATAAACTATGGAAAATCCTGAAAGAGATGGGAATACCAGACCACCCGACCTGCCTCTTGAGAAACCTATATGCAGGTCAGGAAGCAACAGTTAGAACTGGACATGGAACAATAGACTGGTTCCAAACAGGAAAAGGAGTACATAAAGGCTGTATATTGTCACCCTACTTATTTAACTTCTATGCAGAGTACATCATGAGAAACGCTGGATTGAAAGAAGCACAGGCTGGAATCAAGATTGCCAGGAGAAATATCAGTACTCAGATATGCACATGATTCCACCCTTATGGCAGAAAGTGAAGAGGAACTAAAAAGCCTCTTGATGAAAGTGAAAGAGGAGAGTGAAAAAGTTGGCTTAAAGCTCAACATTCAGAAAACGAAGATCATGGCATTTGGTTCCATCACTTCATGGGAAATAGATGGGGAAATGGTGTCAGACTTTATTTTTTTGGGCTCCCAAATCACTGCATATGGTGACTGCAGCCATGAAATTAAAAGACGCTTACTCCTTGGAAGAAAAGTTATGACCAACCTAGATAGCATATTCAAAAG
The DNA here is from genome assembly GCA_006408695.1 of Aepyceros melampus. Lineage (NCBI taxonomy): Eukaryota > Metazoa > Chordata > Mammalia > Artiodactyla > Bovidae > Aepyceros > Aepyceros melampus. Next base: position 225,413 of record SJXQ01012837.1, read on the forward strand.
CAAAGATATTACGTTGCCGACTAAAGTCCATCTAGTCAAGGCTATGGTTTTTCCAGTAGTCATGTATGGATGTGAGAGTTGGACTGTGAAGAAAGCTGAGCACCTAAGAATTGATGCTTTTGAACTGTGGTGTTGGAGAGGACTCTTGAGAGTCCCTTGGACTGCAAGGAGATCCAACTAGTCCATTCTGAAGGAGATCAGCCCTGGGATTTCTCTGGAGGGAATGATGCTGAAGCTGAAACTCCAGTACTTTTGCCACCTCATGCGAAGAGTTGACTCATTGGAAAGACCCTGATGCAGGAAGGGATTGGGGGCAGGAGGAGAAGGGGATGACAGAGGATGAGATGGCTGGATGGCATCACGGACTCAATGGATGTGAGTCTGAGTGAACTCCGGGAGTTGGTGATGGACAGGGAGGCCTGGCGTGCTGCAATTCAGGGGGTCGCAAAGAGTCGGACATGACTGAGCGCCTGAGCTGAAGATTATCTATCTTCGTTCAGAGCCTCCTCAAGCGGCTATGTGCGTACCTTGTTCTAGCTTAGCTGAATATTTTATGCAAATAACTGAGGAATGGTGCAGGTAGAAGAGGTAATTTGATTGATGTAAGATTAGAGGGTCCATCCTGTTTTCTCAGGGAAATCCTGTATTCAGAGATGTAAAGAGACGAAAATGAACAGAACACAGAAGGTGTGCTCAGGTCTTACTCTAGGGAACTGTGTGTGCGTGCTAAGTTGCTTCAGTCGTGTCTGACTCTTTATGATCCCATGGACTGTAGCCCACCAGGTTCATGGGATTCTGTCCCATGAGATTCTGTCCATGGGCTTCTCCAGGCAAGAGTACTGGAGTAGGTTGCCATGTGATATTCTCAGCCAGGGATTGAACCTGTGTCTCTTAAATCTCCTGCATTGGCAGGCAGGTTCTTTACCACTAGCACTACTTAGGAAACCCAGGGAATTGTAGTTTATCCCATTAAAGGTAATCAGGATGAGACTGTCAAAGCACCAGAGAAAAAAGAAGCTTGTTTGAATCCAGGGAGATGTTATTAATATGAGTTCTAGGTTCAGCCACCCCCAAACCCCAGGGTCATACAAAAGGCTAGAGGCTGAGCCAGTGTCCCTGATACACAGGAATCATAAATCACTGTCATATGGGTTTAATTACATCTTGATAATATGCAAAAGGCTTTTGCCTCTGCCCAGGTTCTCTGTCCAACTTCAGTCTATACAAGTTTTTTAAAATTAATTTCGATTGGAGTATAGTTACTTTAGAATGTTGTGTTAGTTTCTGCTGTACAGCAAAATGAACCACTGTATGTATACAAATATCCCATTTTTAAAAAATTCTCTTCCTATTTAGGTCACTACAGAGCATTGAGTAAAGTTTCTTGTGCTATACAGAGTTAAGTAAGTCAGAAAGAGAAAAACAAATACCATATAATAATGCATATATATGGAATCTAGAAAAATAGTATCAATGATATCATTTGCAAAGCAGAAATAGAGACATAGATGTAGAAATCAAACATATTGACACCAAGGGGGAAGAGGGGGTGAGATGAATTGGGAGATTGGAATTGACACTTGTACCCTATTGATACTATGGATCAAATAGAATGGGCTTCCCAGGTGGCACAGTGGTAAAGAATCCTCTTGCCAATGCAGGAGACTCAAGAGATGTGAGTTTAATCTCTGGGTCGGGAAGATCCACTGGGGAAGGGAATGGCTACCCACTCCAGTGTTCTTGCCTGGAGAATCCCAGGGATGGAGGAGCCTGGCGGGCTGCTGTCTGTGGGGTCGCACAGAGGCAGACACGACTGAAGTGACTTAGCAGCAGCAGCAGCAGAGGAGCCTGGAGGGTTACTAGCCCATGGGGTCACAAAGAGTTGGACATAACTGAGTACACACACACAGACCTTGTGTTAAGTGTTCTTATCACAAAAAGTTTTAAAGACCCAAGTTCCTGGCTGTACCTTATAAGGCATGTGCTCTTCTTCCTACCTGAAACACTTTACCTGACTCTTGGGAAATCTCTACTCATTCTCCCAGTCCTAGTTTAAGTGCCGCTTCCTTGAGGAAGCCTTCCATGGCCTACCCCTTAATCTGGGTTGCTGCTCTTTACTCCCATAACACCTGCTCTCCCTCTGCCATAGTGCTTATCCTGCTGCCTTGCCGTTGCCTGGTTACTAGACTGTGAGCTCCTTGAGGGCAGGACCATGCCTTGCTTCGCGCTGTATCTCTCCTCTGTGCATAGCATAGGATCTGGAACAGTGATTGATTGGGGCAACAGACTGTGCTTTTCCTGCGCAATAGATGGGAAAGTTATATCCACCTGGTCAAGACCTTGGAAGCAGATTCAGCTGCGAAGAAATAAAGTACAGTGTCTTAACAATTTTCTTTTTTAAAATTCTGTAGTTAACACAATTACTGTGGTTAAATACCAAGAACGATCTCTGCTCTTAGAGAAATCCTTGGTGAGAGAAACCCCTCATTCAACAAATACTCTCTGAGTGTGTGCTTTCAGCCAGGCACTGGGCTGGATGCCAGACATCTGCTGGTGGATAGGAAGTTACATACACAGGAATTATGGAGCTTACATTCCAGCATGGGTGATGGTCATTTACTTAATTGATACTGTGAACAGCAGAGAAAGTGGGGCAGGGAAGAGAAACGTGCAGATAGAATTGCAAAGCAGAAGACCTCTGCTAACAAGACAATACATTGTGCATTTCAGGAACCAAGGGAGTCTGGTGTGGCAGAGTGCAGAATGGGGTGGAGAGAGAAGTGCCCTGAATTGAGCTATAGAGACAGGCAGGAGCCAGGGCAGATTGAACACTTTATCTTCTCCATGCCCTCTACAATCCTGGAAATCATCTGCAGTGGCTTCACTTTTAGGCTACAAGCATCACATTTATTCCTTCTTGAACTGTGAGTGTGGCATGCTCCTCACTTGGGCCAACTTTTCTTTCCCCACTACTGACATCTTATTCATTCTTCAGTGCCAAGCTCAGGCCCTTCCTCCAGCACAAAGAACAAGAACTCAAAACCTAACCACCAATATGGAGCCCAAAATGGCACAGATAAGATCAGAAATTGTAAACAGTTCAGCTTAAATGGGATGAAAGATTCCTCTCTATGGAGAGCAGGTCAGACCAGCAGATCTTGGTATTTCTAAGTGACTTAAAAGGGAGACAATATCATGGACAGTTAATATACTTTGAAGCAAGTCAGACCTGACTCAAGTTTGGGGTCCCTACTTCATTAACTGTGTGACCTAGAGAAAGTCCCCTCACCTCTTTGTATCTTGGTTGGTTGTTTCTAATGTAAGGGTAATGATACCTTCCTCATAGGTACAAGTTCTTACAGATTAACAGTGTTATTAAGGATTTAAATAGATAATGCATGCACTTATCGGAATGTCATGCGCAATAAGTGTTAGACAAATGTTATCATTATTACTGTTGTCACTATCATACCTTACTTCCTCATTCATCCTTAGCTAAGCTGTAAGCTCATTAAATAAGATAACATGTACATTCTAGAACAATGTATATCTCATGATAAATAATCACTAACTACAAGTTCTCCCTTTTCTCCCAATCTTTTTTATAAATGAGGGCCAGCTCTCAATTCTTCTGTAGGTACCTAGTCAGCCTTCAGTAAACATTTGTTGAATATTGAATGGGCTTCCCTTATGGTTCAGCTGGTAAAGAATCTGCCTGCAATGGGGGAGAACTGGGTTCAATTCCCAGGTCGGGATGATCCCCTGGAAAAGGAAATGGCAATCCACTCCAGTACTCTTGCCTGGAGAATTCCATGGACAGAGGAGCAGGACAGGCTGCAGTCCATGGAATGTTGAATAACTATTGTTCTCCCCTGCAACTATCTAGCATTGTGTTATGTACATCATGGAGGAGTAATGATAGTCATTACTAGAGAATCTTTGCGTATTTATTTTTCAAAATTATAGTATGACTAGGAAGAAAATCTGGGACCAAAATTATATAATATATATAAAAGATAAGAAAGATCTTGCTGATTGGAGAAAAGACTTAAATGACCACTGTCTTTTTTCATTCAACTATTAAGACAATACCAACAGGATTACAGGGAAATGTATCTGATTTAACTTCAGTAGCCTCCTGGGGAGGGTGAACCAAGGAAGTCTAATAACCAAGTGCTGTTGTAATGTGAGGGAAACTGAGGCAGTCATGGGATTACCACATCTTTTAAGTATTTCATTTTCCAAGGAGAAATAACTTCTCTTGAGCCTTTCAAAGTATCTCAGATCTCCTTCACTCACGGGATTTCCCGAGAGAGGTGACCTGGCAAAGGGAAAATCTTTAAAGCATTCACCTTTTCAGATTCTGATGGATCCTTAATATAGTCTGAGTGGAGACACAGAAATCCTTGAAAAGTGAGATTGGCACAACAGAGATGCCGAAGGCCTTTATCCAAGATTAGATTGACTTAAATGCCAAACTCCCACGATGCAGTTAGATCAGAATTTAATTATCCAAACTTAATTGTTCATATAGCTTTCTAGGAATGCCACTACCTCAGAGTAAAGCCTATCTGAATTATCACTTAATTTTAATTGACATTTACAGAAAATGAATAATTTGGTGTCACATGAATAAACTGTTGTTTGCTCTTTTTCCTATAATGAAGTGGCAGTAGCTAACCTAGGTAACATGATACAATATGCAGTTCCTACAATCATTCACATGGTTTGTGTCAGTGACTTGGAAATACTGCTCCAGTAAGTTTCATTGGTCTGTATGTGCGTGCATGCTCAATCATGTACAACTCTTCGTGAGCCCATGGACTGTAGCCTGTCAGGATCCTCTGTCCATGAAATTTTTCAGGCTAGAATACTGGAGTGGTTTGCCATTTCCTACTCCAGGGGATCTTCCTGATCCAGGCATCAAACCCTCATCTCCTGCATTGGCAGGCCTATTTGTTACCACTGTGCCACCTGGGAAGCTTGTTTCATTGTTCTGCCCAAAGTAACAGTGATCATGGTGAATTCAACTTACAGGGCCAAGTTAGGCCCACTCACTGGGAGTGCTTCATGGTCCTGGTATCTGTAATTATATCTACAGCATCTACTGACTTGGAGTTCTATGGTGTGGATTCCTTTGGCTTCTGCTTTAGGTTATTCATACTCTGTGTGGCATGCCACAATCATGCATATGTTTTGTTTTTGTTTTTCTTATTGGGGACCTTAGCGACACTGTTGGACTTTCATGAGTGCCGTCTACAGACATAAAACATTACAGAATGACTGCCATGCACCAAGCCCCTGTGCTGGCACTAGAGATGGGTGAAAATTGGGGTCTGCTCTTAGGGAGTGTACATTCTAGCTGAGGAAACAAGAGGAATCGTAGAAGATAATGCCTAAGAAGTAACAGAAATGCGTGAAAAATACTTGAGAGTTCTGAGCTAAGAACCACCGACTGTCATAGCAGGTGGGGTGGAGGAGATCAGGAGAGAATTTCCTGAGAAAGTGATATTTGAGCTGAGCTCTGGAGAATGAGTTCACAAGACAGAGAAGGGGTGGGGTGCACTCTCTAGGCAAAGGGACAGCACGGTGAAAACCCAGAGAGGGTCCAGGAATGTCGAATGAAACAGAGCATAGGAGAAGACAGAATATAGGAGAGAGGAAGAGATTAGAGAGAGAGGAGAGGGGGGAGAGAGGGAGAGGAAAAGAGGAAGAAAGGAAGAGGAGTGAGGAGGGAGACCCAAGCACGCGCGCGCGCGCACGCACACACACACACACACACACACACACACAGAAACAAATAGGGATACAGACAAAGAGAGGAAGGGAGGGGCCAGATATTAAAGGGCTTTGAAGGCCACATTAATAGGCTTAGGCTTTATCCTACAGAGTTGGGGGAGAATTAACAGAGTCTGATCAAGGTGGTTAAAGGGCTGTACCTGAGTGTGCAGAGCAAACTCTAGGGAGAAAACCCGGAAGCAAGGAGAACTTATTACTGGAGGCTTGTCTCTGGGCACATCTGACCTCATCACTGACAAAGCCCTGTGTGTGAGTTCCCCGAGTTCTGAACCTCCACATGAACACAGCACTGTGCTGACTTGGCTGAGTCAGAGCAATTGCTATCAGACATAAAGGAAGAGAATGGATTATACACTTGAAATAGGAGTGGTATTATTCAGTTCCTCCTCCCTCATAATTGCCTAGAAGCTAGTCTGGAACCGTCTGGTCTTCTCTTTGAATTAATGCAACAATATACTGCCAGCTACTTTTCTACCAGGTTGTCCATTGCAGTCAGATTAAGGATTTCAAAGGAAAGCTTTTGGTCCATAATTTTTCTGGTTATAAACTTTCAGATTCATCTTTTATTTCCTACTTAATATTCAGTCATCTGCCTGGTTTTCAAAACAGTTTATAATTAATACTATTTTTCTATTTCATTTTGTATACCTTTGCATCAGGCTTTCTTCATCAGACTTTGATGATTTCTAGCTTTGTATTTATGCCCGTACTGTTAAAAACTTTCTCATGTGTATACTTATAAAAATGTATCAACAAATGCAAGTCATCAGCTCAGTTCAGTCGCTCAGTCGTGTCCGACTCTTTGCGACCCCATGAATCACAGCACGCCAGGCCTCCCTGTCCATCACCAGCTCCCAGAGTTCACTCAGACTCATGTCCACCGAGTCTGTGATGCCATCCAGCCATCTCATCCTCTGTTGTCCCCTTCTCCTCTTGCCCCCAATCCCTCCCAGCATAAGAGTCTTTTCCAATGAGTCAACTCTTTGCATCAGGTAGCCAAAGTCATAGGTACTATTTATTTAAATGTTTCTTCATTTACTTTCTCTCTCTCTTAACATTATCCATTAAGGCTGCATGGTAAGTGCTGGGGTTACAGTGGTCATCAAGACAAAGAGGCCCTGAACCTCAGGGAGCTCAGAATTGGCCTAGAGCTTTGTTACTCAAAATGTAGTCCTTGGACCAGCAGCATTGGCTTCATCTGGCAGTTTGTTAGAAATGCAAAATCTTAGGCCCTACCCCAGGTGATGCCAGTGGTAAAGAACCCACCTGCCAATGCAGGCATTGCAAGAGACACAGGTTTGATCCCTGTGTCAGGAAGATCCTCTGGTGGAGGGCATGGCAACCCACTCCAGTATTCTTGTCTGCAGAATCCCATGGACAGAGGAGCCTAGAGGCCTACAGTCCATGGGGTCACAAAGAGTCAGACACAACTGAAGCGACTGAGCAAGCTTGCAAACCTCAGACCTACTGAATTTAAACCTCATTTTAACAAGAGCCCTAGTTAAATTTTTTTTTTTTTGGATGTGGACCATTCTTAAAGTCTTCATTGAATTTGTTACAACATTGCTTCTGTTTTATGTTTCGGTTCCTTGGCCATGGGGTATGTGGTATCCTAGCGTCCTGACCAGGGACCAAACCTGTCTCCTTGCATTGAAAAGCGAAGTCTTAACCACTGGACCACCAGGGAAGTCCCCTAGATAACTTTTATGCACAAAAGAATTTCAGGAAGCCATGCTCTAAGAGACAGAAATTGAAAAGACAACTGTAATGATAGCATATGGATGGCTATGATGTTGGAAGGACAGGGATAAGAGATCTAACGCCATGTTGAATGGTCGATTATGTAATAAGCATGTTTAAGTAATGGTGTGTGTCTGTGTATGTATTTATGTAGAGACCACATGTTATTCTCCTTGAGAATCTCCTACTCACCTAGCCCTGTCCCGAGTCCACTGTGAGTGACTAACGCACAGTTTTGCTAACACTGATTGATTGAATTGCTTACAGAAGCACTAAGACCAATTTAGGATTTTTGAGGTTTCAGCAAATGATGGAGTTGTTCGATTTTTGCCAGTACAGGTTTGATTTATAAACTGTGGAGGTTTTGTTTGGCCACAGCAGAAAACGAATGTTGTTTATCCTTTTCAAAGCCACAGCATTTCACCATGGTTGACATAAACAGGGCGGAGAATTCACAAGATGCAATGGAATCAAATTTTGCACAGGACAGTTTTTGGGCTGGGGCTCAAGGCTATGGACGAGTTTTCTCTTTCTGTGAGTTATTTGTATTGTTGTCATGTATGGAGAGATGGGTGATTCATAGCTAATTCAATACTCCTCATTTAACTGCACAGCACATCCATTACTTAGTAATACCCTTAGATTCAGCTGACACAAAACTTAATACCTGAAAAAAAAATCCACATTTTTAATGTTTTCATCTCTCTTATGGTGTGTGCAGCCCTGTTTTCTCCTCATATTGAGTTGTGACTAAGGGTTAGTAAAAGCAACCATGTTTTGAGTGCACAGCAGATTCCTATCTGTTCTTTGCTAGCTTCTGCTTCATGCACCTACTTCTTCTACATTAATTGACATGAAAGAGAATTCATCCTTCTCTCTGGGAGAGTTTCACATGCTCCTTGTTTGGATCCCTTATCCACTCTGATTGTCCTGAGCTTTAACCATCACATTTAGGTTTTTAAGCACAGGCAGAGTCTCACCTATTGATTTGTTCTAGTGCTTTGAGAAAACCCCCAATCACTGATGCTTCAACAGAATATTCCATCTTACAGTTAGAAAAAGACCACAGATATGGTCTCATAACAGGTTATCTTCTACACCATATTCTAGTGCCCAGCGGAATTGTCCAATCTCTATTTTAGCACCCGGAGCAAGCTTCTCCAGACATCTGCATCTTACTAGGTATCAACACATTATAAAGCTCTAGTAATTAAGGCATGGGGAAGTAGGGGCTAGAATAGATTAGTATATCAATAGAAGAGAATCAAGAGTCCAGAAACATACCTGTGTGCATTTGGTGATTTGAGAAAGAGGCATGCAGTGGGGAATAGGAGGGACTTCTCAACAAATCATGCTTGTTCAATAGGATTTACACATGCAAGGGAAAAAAATGACCTTGCACAAAGCTATAGGACACATAGGTCCAAATGTGAAAGGTAACATTTCAGAAGAAATCAAAGAAGAATATCTTCAGGACTTTGAGGTAGACAAAGACTTCTTATATAATATGCGTGGGATGCTAGCTATAAAAGAAAAACTTTACTAAGTGGACGACATTAAAATTACGTGTTTTTGTTCCTCATACTACACTGTCAAGATAGTGAAAAGACAAGCCACAGAATAGAAGATTCTGATATGATAGACATCTGAAAAATGACCTATATCAAAGTTATATAAATACTGCTTGCTGAACAATAAGAAAAATACAACAGAAAAATGGGAAAGAAATTTACAAAGGTAATTCTTAAAAGAGGCTCTACAAGTGGCTGATAAACATGGAAAAGGTACCTAATTTGCATCAGGTAGATGCAAATTAAAATGGTAGTGTCCGTGTAATAACTGAGTAAAAATGGGTATATTATGATACACTTACTTGCTAAAATGAAAAAGGGAGATGTGGAGCAACTGGAACTCATATACGTTATTGATGGGACTATAGATTTGTTTCAGAAAATAGTTTGGCAGAATCTATGATAGGAAATTATAGATAATGTTGCCTAAGAAGTGCTTTCCTGGGTATATATGCAACAGAAATTCAAAAGTGTTCTCATTAGTTATCTATTTTATATCTGTTTCATTCATAGTGGTATACATATGTCAATCCCAATCTCCCTGGTAGTATTTAATTTCTTGAATTCTGATTACACAGGTGTTTTCACTTGATGAAAATTAACTGAGCAGTGTATTTGTGATTGATGCACTGATATGTGTGTTATAATTCAATGAAATTTAAAAATTAAATCAGTTATGTGTCAAACAAGGAGGATATGGGGAAAGCCAGATTTTAATTAACATCTTCCTTTGCTCAGCATGGTATATTAAACTTAAGAGGGGAGAGTTCATTGACTTAAAAGGGAGTTGAAGTTAAAAAAATAAACTATGAATCTTCTCTATATAAGTAGGAACATTCCTTTTCTATCTTTGAGTTTTGATAGGGAAGATGTGGTGAAATGTCAGAACACTGGCCTTGTGGGGAAGCCTGATAGATGCACTTATGGTTTCATAACATGCATGCCCTTTCTTTCCCTCCAGCCAGATGGGTGGATGGAGACCGACCTTCTGCCAGCATGCATCTGTCCCTTTGGGTCACCTGTGGATGGCACTTAGTGCTCAAGATATACCTGAGCTTTGTAAGTTCACAGTGTGAGTAACACATTGCTGCTTGTGTGTTAGTCTCCTCTCCCCAGTTAGACTGTGGACATCCTGTAAACCAAGATCTGGCAGTTCTTATTGCTGTGCCTTCTCCACCATAAGAAGGACAGAATGGACCACAGAGGCTCAGTAAGCATGTCCCATTGTATTTGGTTGGCCAAAAAGTTCATTTGGATTTTCCTAATAGCATACAGAAAAACCTGAATGAGCTTTTTGGCTAACCCAATAGAATGTCAGATCATTGAGTCTGTGAAATCTGAGGTCTGAGAAGGTAAGTCATTTGCCCAAAGCCACTTGGCATCGTTATGTCTTCTAGTTCCATCCTTGGAACCTAGATCCAAGATCCCTGCACGGTCTTGGTGAGAAAAAAGAAACCATGCTCCTTCTGTTCTATTCCTTTGGCCCTTCCTTACTTCTTAGTGCAGAGATGCAAAAGTACAGTAACTCAGTTTTGTGAATTCTGATTGTTCGCTTGCTGATTCACAGAGCAAATACTGCCTAAATGTGGAGCCCCTTGGCTTCAGGGAGGAGGAACAATCTGTGTAGTCTTAAAATAGTCAAAGGCAATAAGTGACCTGTCTCAATTCAGTGTTCAGATCTGCAAAATGAGAATACATCAAGCTTTTGTGCACCTTCTGTGCCTTTTCATTTAACTCCAGGGGCGATGATGAAATTCAAATCCTTATAGATCCCGAAAGGTGTTGAAATCTAATCTCAGTCTTTTGAAAAATTGCTTATTGTTTGCTAAGGGTCACTTGAGTTCTTTTCAACAAGAATGCTTCATCCAAGCATGGATTATTAACATTGGTTTTCCAAAGTATAAAAATAAGGTAATTAGATAAGAAATGACCTGACTTTTGAGGCTCTATTCTGTAGATTCATTAGGGATCTAATCTATAGATTCATTAACTTAAATAATTGCTAGCATCTCTTATAGACACAAACAATTAATAAGCACAGATGACACATTAATAAGCACTATCCAGAAGTGTCACATATGTGTGTATGTACCTCTACTTGTGGGGAGGTGAGAGTGAGAGATGAGGGGAGAGGGAAGGAGGAGGGGAGGGAGGGAGAATATGAATGTGAATGACTGTGTCTTTTATTGAGCACTCACCACATGTCAGGCACCATACTAAGTGTTTTAAATTCCTTATTTTAGTTAATCTTCATAATGATTCCCAAAGTATTATCTTTACTTTATATATAATGTGTAGCTGATTGCTGTTTCCAGATAGCACCACCACAACCTCTCCCATTCCATGTGTTCTTCTTACAATGTGATTTTTGACCCTTGTCCTACTGAAAGGTGGAATATTTGTTGCTTCCTTTCTGAATGTCTGGGCTGGTGACTCTGGCAGAAGTCACCCCCGTGACTTCTCAGGGTAGGTCATGAGACGTGCTACAGCTTTTGCCTGCCTCCTCTTGGTTGCTTGTCCTTGGGACCTGGCCATCAAGCCGTGAGGAACCCCAGCAGAGCGTGGAGAGGGCATGTGTAGGTAGGTGGTGAGGACAGTAGCCCCCACCACCAGCCATGTGGGTGAATGAGCCTGCAGGTAATTCCACTCCCACTGCCAAGCAACCCACAGCCTTGTAGTTTCTCTATCTGAGGTCCCAAGTAAGAACAAGCCATCCCACTGTGCCCGTATCCAAGTTTCCTGACCCAGGGAATCTATGAGCAGAATAAAAAGGCTGCTGTTTTATGCCAGAAATTCAGGGTGGCTTGTTATATAGTAACAGAGGTCCTGAATTGCAAACCTGGTTGCCCAGGATCACACAGCAAATTAGGGTAAGAAGCAGAATTAAGCCTAGGTCTCACTCCAGAGCTCATGAGGTTCTTAATTACTCTCTTGAAAAAACCCTTGCATATTTGCAAGTCCTGCAAAACCAGTGTTTATCATTCTGGGATATAGAGGAAACCATCATAATGCTGACTGACTGCTAAAGAAACAAAACCAGGTGCCTGGGAGATCAGGAGGGGACTGGTGGGCAGTGTGATCTGGCAGGAAGAGTCACTGCCCTGGTGATGAGTTTTGCCAGGAAAGCAGGCAGGAGCTTGGATGCAGTTCCTGAGGCTTGAGCTATGGAATAGCCCTGGGATGGAGTGAGCATCCTCGAGTCATAACTGCACCTGGCAGCCTGCCCTCTTCGTGGGAACAGCCTACAGACTTCCCTCTGGCCAGTGCTGGGCCAGCAGCACGTAAAAAACTGCATGTCAGCAAGGCTCTGAAAGCTTGTAGCAGAGAATAAATGATTGGTGGGAGGCCAGGGACAAAGCTGAAAGAAAGGAAAGTGGTAACACAAAAGAAGGGAAAGAAAATTAAAAAATTTTGAACTCCTGGTGTATGCCGGATATTAGTAACATGCTTTAGCTTCTCTTTGTTTATATATTCTTATAAGATCCTATGATATTTGTATCAGTGGCCTCTTTTAAAATTAAAAAAATTTAATTGAAGTATAATTTACTTACAATGTGTTAATTACTGCTATACAGCAAAGTGATTCAGTTATACATACATATATGTGTGTATATATATATAGACACATATATATACACACGTTATTTTTGTTATATTCTTTTCCATTATGGTTTATCATAGGATATTGAACATAGTTCTCTGTGCTATATAGTAGGACCTTGTTGTTTATCCATCTCCTTATCAAAGCTTACATCTGCTAATCCCAACTTCTCAACTCCATCCCTTTCCCAACTGCTCCCCATGGCAACCACCAGTCTGCTCTCTGTGTCCGTGATTCTGTTTCATAGATAGATTCATTTGTATGATATTTTAGATTCCACATGTAAGTGACATCATATGCTATTTTTCTTTCTCTTTTTAACTTACTTCACTTAGTATGATAATCTCTAGTTGCATTTATGTTGCTGCAAGTGGCACTATTTCATTCCTTTTTTATGGTTGGGTAATATTCCATTATATGTGTGTACCACGTCTTCTTTATTTAATGACCTCTTTTTTAAAAGAGGAAACAGACTTGGCAGTTAAGTTACAGGCTCAAGTCTTACTAGCTAGCAGCTGGTGAACTAAGATCATGGCTCAGTGTAAAGTGTCTGTGTGCAAAGCAGGAGATGTGTGCTCCATCCCTGGGTTGAGAAGATCCCCTGGAGAAGGAAATGGCAACCCACTCTAGTATTCTTGCCTGGTAAATCCCATGGACAGAGAAGCCTGAGGGGCTACAGTCCATGGGGTCACAAAAGAGCTGGACGTGGCTTAGCGACTAAACAACAACAACAAAGATCAAAACCCAGGTCTGAGTAATTAACAGGATACTTGGTCTCGAAACACAGTCCTCTTCTCTGCTTTGCTTGGGCTGTCCTGCCACAAACCATATCTGAGCTGAGGCTCCTTCTAGAAGTCCACTTTATCCCTTGGGAAAAGTCCAAGTCCCTCTTTTTCTTCAAAGCTAACCCAGACTATTTTGGGCCTCAATGATCTTTCTTTTCTATCTGTTGACTATAAATCCTGCACTTGGAAATTATTCAGATGAACATTTTGCTTTACTATCTTTTTTCCTCGTGTATCTTGATTTTTGCAAAGTCCAAAGTCTGTACTCTGGTTTCTTCCTTTTTCACACCAGCCATAATGCCTACCACTGTGCCTAAGGCAAAGTTGATATCCTAATGGTCCTCAACTAAAATATTTGATTGATTAATCCTCACTTGAATCTGTAGGAATACATACCTACTGTAACCAGAAACAAAGCAAGATAAACTCCCTCTTCATTCTCTCTCCCCATTCTCAGAATGGGTACCTCCACAGAGAACAGCTCATGAAAGGGGAGATGGATACCAGCTGAGTACCCAGCCAGACTTGCACAGAAAGGAAGGCATCTTTCTGCCTGACAGCCCCTTCTGCCTGCTGCTCGGGAGATAAATTACCTGGCAGCAGCAGTGGCAGGGACTTCTTGAGAGCCAAGATCCTCTGATTTAGAAATTAGACCCTCGCTGATATGGTTTTGTCCACAGTGGACCAAGACTTAACACCAATCAGTAAAGGTGCTCCATGGGGAGTAGGGAGTTACTTCCTGCAGCAACTGAAGAACTGGCCCACCACTGCCCACTTTAGACTCTTTGTTTCTTGGGTGACACTCTAATGACTATACAACAGCTTATCAGGCCCCCAAAGTCATGGTATTGAATGCGTCATTAAATCTTGTGAGTTCTGAACCCTTGGCTAATGAGTCCCTAGGGATGAGCATGATTGACAGGTCCCCCAGCTCAACATATGCCCGCTTCAGTGCTTCTGCTCACAGTGATTCCCCCACCAGAGACTTCTCTCTTCATTTCTCTCTGCTTTTGTGGAAAATCTTAGCTCATTTTCAAGGCACAGTCCAGTGCTTCCCAGAGGTTTCTTTGTACTACAACCCACACTAATATTTCATTCTCAGAAGAAAATCTGGCATGAGCTTTACATACCACAGAGTTTAGTCCTCAGAGACACATTCCTCTAGTTCCCTGGGTTCCAAAGAGGCAGCAGGATGCAGGGGGACCAGAACCCATTATTCTCCTGCTATGCAATCCTGAAGATCCTTGCAGAGCAGCACAGGCATCCTTGTTCCTCCACCCTAATAGCTGCCTTGTCTGCCCCTGGATGATGAACCATCGTTGTCTTCAGCTGATGAGCAGCAGGCTACTTCCAGCTTTTTAAAACAATAGTGAGAGGAGATTGATTCAGGATGGCAGATCAGAAGGATGTGTGCTCACCTTCTGTGAGAGCACCAAAATTGCAACTAGCTGCTGAGCAACCATCGGCAGAAGGATGCTGGAACCCACTAGAGCAATGAAAACCCTTATACATACCTCTGGCCACATGTGCACAACCATTTCTAGAGGTTGTGTCGACTCCAGATGGACCATAATTTTAAGGCCACTTGTAATCCTCTTTGCCTTGTCCCTCCTCCATTCAAGTCTAAAATACTACAGGGAAAAACATGCCCTCTCCAGCTTTTGGCTCTGGATGTGGGATCCACCCTATGCCCACAGTCACCTCTCAGCTGAAACCAAGAAACTGGCTCCTCCAAAGTGGCACCAATTTTATCTTTGCTCTTGTCTGTTTCACCATCTCCCTCACCGACTGGCTGGGCTGCACACCCTCTGGGTGGGGCAGAGTGAACTCCCAGGGGGTCCCTTCTTCTTCCCCAGGAGATGACTTTTAAAGAAAAAGATACTGTAAGGAATATTAATGGAAAAACTCAAAGCCAAAAAAGTCTATTTTTTTTTAAAGCTAGAGAACTCTACAGATGAAAAAGGATGCTTTTTATTTCCATGAAATCTGACAATCCATAGCAAGCCCTGAGGGACCATCAAAAGATTTCTGATCTTGGAAGACAATGATGTCTCAAAAATAAATCACGAGTCTTTGAATCCGATAGACATAGATTATAATTCCAGCTCTGCTAGAAAACGTGAATAAGGGAGTTAATCGTTGTCTGCCTCAGTTTTCTCATCTATAAAATGGGGTTGATATCCCTGAAGAGAGGTTGTCATGATAATTAGAGGTAACATCACATGCCACTTAAGAGAGTGCCTGATACATAGTAGACAGGGAACTTTGTTTTCTGGATTGGTCTGTTTCCCTTCCTTTTCTCCAGTTCTTCCTGCTTTTCCTCACATCTATTGAGATCCCAGGACTGACTTTCCCCACATTACCACCAGAAATTCTCTCTTGGGTTGCTTTCTCTCCATTAAGTGACAAATGTGACATGGTCCTTGGAAGGCTACTTGTGAAAGTGCATATATTCATTCAACAAGCACGTGTTGAGTATTAAGCATGACTAACCGCCGTGCCAGGTTCTGGATGAGTGGCAAGGATAGGTTTTCCGGTTTGTGTTTTGATAAGGAGCAGTAGCTCAGGATTGAAGATAGACGATGCCCTCAGAGAGGTTCAGATGACAATATAGCAATAGCAACAGCTATGTCAGTAGCACTGACTGTGCTCATCACCTCTGTGCAAAGGAAGAGCTTTCCACACGTGATGTCATTTAATAGAGAATACCCTTGAAGTCGGTGTTCTTACTATCTCCACCTCCCAGAAGAAGGAACCGAGGCACAGAGAAGTTACTTTCCTACGCTGACATGGCCAGTAAGTGGCAGAGCTAGGATTCAGCTGGAGGAGGCCATTTCCAGAGATCAAGCTCTGTTCCTGCGATGCATAGCTTCCCGGGAGAATTGGGCTGAGGAGGGGAGCAATGGGATGTTAGTATTTGCAAAAGAGAGGGTCATTGAGCAAGAAGGATGAGAGAAGCTGCTCCAGATAGAGGGAATGGCAAGACTATAAAGGCAGCTTGGGGCTGAGGGAACAGATTGACGTACAACCTGGCTTGGCTAAAGCCTTGTCTGGAGCTGGGAATCAAAGGGACACCAGTCTTAGATGGGGGCTGCAGACATGCCACGCACCATCCTTCTCCCATTTTGAAGAGGGGAAAGAAGAGAGAGAGAGAGAGAGAGAGAGAGAGAGAGGAAGTGACTCACCCAGTGGGCTAGTAGACTGAGCTTTTTTCTAAGATCTTTTATCACCTCCAATCCTGTGGGCCCACCTCCTGTGACACAGCTGCTCCTGATTCCCCCCTTGGGAAGGGCTCCATTCTGCCCCAGCATCTACTGTCTCCTCACTTTAAGGTCCTCTTTCTTAAGCCACCAGATTCACACGGTGACAGTCATCACGTAGGTCTCTCCTTTCTGAGTTAGTGGAATGCTCTATTTTCGGCTAGCATCCTTTGGCTTCATTCACCTATGGTCTTGCTTGAACACAACTTGGATAGAAGCATTCATTTGCCACAGGTAGATGGTGGTCCTTAAATCATACTCAAACCATGGGGATCCCCACAAGACTCTGAGCATACATTCTCCATCAATTCAACTAACGATGCTTTCATTGTTCTCTTTTTAGAACTCGGGACTTCTTTCCATGTGAACAATTGGGTCTCTGGATCTCAGGGGCTGTATTTCTGGAGGGGAATTAAAAAGAAACAGGGGTTCTCTCCTGGAAAATGTAGATCTCAGGAAGACGTAGGCAAGTCTTTCTGCATATAGAGCTGTGAGGACTTTGTTTTAATGCAGTCCCATTCACAGCCTGGATTTTCCAAGGTACGTGAAAAGAAAGAAAAACACAGCCATCAGGTTTTTATCCTTGGAAGCAAAAATGAGGGCTGAAAGAGAGGAGCATCCCTTTTAAAAAATCTACGAATGTGATATTCTGAGTATGTCTAAATGCATTAAAGGGAAAGTGGTGTTTTATACTCATCATTCTTCCAGGGGTGCCCAACTGCTGGCCCATAAGCTGAATCCAGGTGAACTTTGGCTTTATCTGCAGAGCCCTCCTGGGAGTGACTGTCCAGGGCTGAGCGGGAGAGGTCCCCTTTTAGCTGACGCAGGCACGCCCAGGTCAACACAGCCCCCAGCTGACCCCTGTTTTTGTGTTACTGAAAGTGTTAGGCAGTCAGTCATGTCGACTCTTGGCGACCCCATGAACTGTAGCCCACCAGGCTCCTCCATCCATGGGATTCTCCAGGCAAGAATACCGGAGTAGGTTCCCATTTCCTCCTCCAGGGGATCTTCCAGACCCAGGGATCTAACCTGGGTCTCCTGCACTGCACGCAGACTCTTTACTGTCTGAGCCACCAGGGAAACTTACGCTAATTATCTCTGAGTCCCTTCCTCTTCCCTGTAAGCCAGAATCTTCATCTATGGAATTGGGATGAGGGTGTTGATTACATCTTTTTTTTTTGTTTGTTTGTTTTTACTGCCTGCCTCCTCTCACTGGAAGGTAAGCTCTAGGAGGATGGGGGTTTTGTCTGCTTTGTTTGGTGATGTCTCTTGTAGCAACCTGAACCATGTCTGAATGTAACAGGTGCTAAAGAAACATTTCAGGAGAGAAATTGTCCTAAACATCCTTTTCAGCTCAGTAAACACTTTCTGAGTGTTTTACTATTGTGATTTTGGAGGAAAACAATAAAACAAAACAAAACACCTTTCTCCTTCAATTAAACTGTTTAAACCCTGGACATCCACGACAGTCTAGAGGTGTGACTTCCCCATTGCTGATGGCCAGAACTGGTGGCTGAGGGGCAGAAAATGGTGCTTTTCATTTGCATGTCCAGTGAAGCTTTTACCCTCCTGTCGCTGCCTTCATTTGAACACTTGTATGTGGCTTGTGTGGGCTCTGAAAGTTCTACTCCTGTGCTTCTCCACGGTCTGTGAAATTGCTCACTATCAGAGCCTGGCTCTGGGTCTCGCCACTGGGTAGCAGAGGGTTAAAGCTGAAAAGGAAGGAGGCATGGAGCTGGAGTCCCCAGTGATGGGGGGGGTCACTGTCCTTGCACAGATCACCCTGTCACAGCTGCAGCTCCTATTACCCAGGGAGATGTACTCTGGTGAATCCTATAGGAGCTCCTCCCAGGAGCCTGGACTATGGAGGAAGCAGGGTCCCTGCAAGGCCTCTGCCTTCAGTGGCCACTCCCAGGGTGTCTCTCCTTGGCAGGTAACACATGCAGGGCAGGCAGACGCTGGGCTCAGCGTTTATGGCAGTTGAATAGCATGATTTCTGGCTGAACCACAGACCTCACTTCTTACACTTCCAAACTGACTTAACTGAACAACATCCTAGCTCAATGGCTTTCCAATTTTAATGCCAACCTGCCCCGGGGGAAGGGGAGGGCTTGTGAAATGTGTACTCCTCTCTCTAGATGCAGAATTTCCAGTTCCTCAGACTTGGGATGGGGCCTGGAAATCTGTATTTTGCCAGGCATCCCAGGTGATTGTGATGCAGGAATCCCCGCAGAAACCCTCACACCTAGTCCTAAGGGCATCAGACCCACTTCTCGCATCGCTGTGCACACATCCTTCCTTACAGCTCCGAGTCTGTGTCCTGAATGAGGCTTATGTTTTCTAAAGACTGGGTTAGGATTGTGTGTGTGCTCAGTGTGCTCAATCGTGTCTGACTCTTTGCAATCCCATGGACTGTAGCCTGCCAGGCTCCTCTGTCCATGGAATTTTCCAGACAAAAGAACTGGAATGGGTTGCCATTTCCTACTCCAGGGGATCTTCCTGATCTAGGGATTGAACCCATGTCTCCTACATTGACAGGCAGATTCTTTACCACTAGCACCGCCTGGGAAGATGAAATATGTTATAAATTCAGGCTGCTTCCATCAACTTCCCTGACTATTTACCCTCTATTTCCCCCTGCAACACTTCAGTGACACCAGTATTTGCCAGAGAAAGGGGTTTGCATGACTGTCTCTGGGAGAGAAGAGGGGAGAACAAGAGATGGAAGGAGGAGATTCCTCATCACCCCTCTGTGCACGCTAGTCCTGGTTGCTGTGGATTTGTGTGTGAATGCGAAAGTCAGGCTCCCATTGGTTATCAGTTTAGGCTCTGTTCATTGGCTACTCTGTTCCCATGGTGAATGAGTCTCAGGGCCCTCAGCAAGCACATTAGCTGGGGTTGGGGGGAAGCAGAGTGGTGGTACAGGGTTCCCGGAGATCCCCAAAGTCTCCCACTCCCCTGCTTTAGAATTCTTCTTGCTGAGAGTAATTATCTTCCCTAGGTGGAGATAATTATCACACATTCTGTCACATTCTAAGATCAGGAGTAAGAGTTCTGAAAGCTGGAATCATCATTTCCCATTTTCCTCTCTTCCCCTAGGACCTTCCACACCCTTCTCCTTTTTCTTGCTAGGGTCATCTGATCCCAGAAAACTGGAAGCCAATGGGGAGGGCCGTGAGGATAGAGTTGAAAGGCCCACTCTTAGTCCATTTGCAGGCGGTGGAGCCTGGGATGACACTGCAGGTGGGCAGCAACAGGCCAGAGGCATTGCCTTGGGGATCTCAGAGAAAATCCCTTCCCTCTTTGGGGCCTCAGTTTACTCCTCTGTAACATGGGGTAGATGAATTAGATCCTTCTCTTGATCAGAGCCAGACCTAAAGGTCTCTGGAAGTGTGGTGCCATGTTTTCCAAATGCCCCCTTCCTCTTGGAGGCACTACTGAATCTTCCTCTCCTCCCCTTCAGATATCGAATCAGCCAGTGCTGTCATTTCTAGTTTCAAAGTAGACCACTAATCCATCTCCATGACCATCATAATTTCCATCACTGTAATTGCCCCTAGACAGCTATGAGAGCCTACTGCTCAGTCCCTCTGCTTCCACTCTTGACTATTTTCTGCTTTAATTCATTTTCCTCATAGCTCCCCAGAGGAGCATTATAGCATGTAAATCAATCCTTCTCTTACTTAAAACTCCCTGGGGCCTTCCTATGTATTTAGAAGTAAAACTTTAAATCTATGCTATGATCCTGAGTCTCTGTGAGATCTGGCTTCTGCCTGCTTCTCTAGTAATACAGCTCTGTGTCAGCCTAGCTCCTCCTTACCTCTCTGTGCCACAGAGAAGCTTTCTCAGAACACCCTAAGTAAGTCCCCTTTAATTCCACTTCCTCTATTATCTGTTGCTGCAGCAGTTTCATTTTATTCATAGTGCATCACAGTTTATACATTCACAATTGTTTATTTAACATCTGTGTGCCTCACTGTGCTTGCCAGCTCCCTGAAGCAAAGACTCCAATACCCTCATATGCCATCATCAACATAGCTTTATATCCTCAGCACCCTGTGCTGTACCTTCCAGGCAATTAGTAATATCTGTTGAATAAATAAATGACACTGGACATAAATAGGGGGAAAAGCTACAGAAATGAAAGTTGTGGGAACTGAAGATAAATTTTGCCTGGGGTGATTTTTGTCCTTTCTTTCATATATCCCTTCTCAAAATGTTCTTATTTATGAAAAAAGAAATCTAAAATATCTATTAAAAATAGGTATTTTGGGCATAAGACATAGGCCTGCAAATGCAATTCATGATGGCATTTCTATCTTACCATCAACCAAATTTAAAAAAATTTCTTGTAATCACAGCTCAAATGAGTTTTAATTTTCAATGTTAAAATAGGCTACACAAAGACAATTTCTCATATGAATATTTTAAAGGGAGGAGGAAAGAATCTTGAAAGCCAACCAGTAGCGTTTCCTGGTATATGTCACTGAAGGTGCTAATGACAGATTATTTTGTCTATCTGTGGAGCTGGTGTAGAAAACTTAAGCTCTAGGGCATGGCAACTCACTCCAGTATTCTTGCCTGGAGAATCTTCATGGACAGAGGAGCCTGGCAGGCTACAGTCCAGGTCACAAAGAGTCTGAAGTCACAAAGAGTCGGACATGACTGGGTGACGAAGTACAGCCCAGCACAGGCACCGCGGCCCATGCTTTTGGCTCACTCATCAATGCCCACTCTCACCCTTTCCATTATAGAGGCTAAAAAACCGTGTTCTTGCCTTCTCCTACCTTCAGTGCTCCTAGAAGTAATCACGGGCCACTGTTCTTACTAATGAGATGGATAGAAGGAGATGTCTGCTTGGGGTGGGAAGTATATTGTTCAGCCTTTGTTTCCTGATCCAGAGAGGCAGAACTGGCTGCAGTACTTCCTCCCCATCTTCCGGCTTGAACCTGAACACGGCATCAGGGAGCTGCCACCTTGGTCACGGGAGTAGCACCAGGGCAGCCGCAAAATGGCAGATCCTCGTTTCACTGAACCATGGGCTACTACCTGCCTCCACTTCCCTTTTCACCTAAGAAAGGTAACTCTCCATCTGGTCACATTACTCTGGTCAGATGATTGAGCTACTTACAGACAACTAACTGTATTTGGCCACATTTCATTGGGTTTTTTTTTTGTTGTTGTTAGTATCAGTTCAGTTCAGTTGAGTTGCTGTCATGTCTGACTCTTTGTGACCTCATGAATCACAGCACGCCAGGCCTCCCTGTCCATCACCAACTCCCGGAGTTCACTCAGACTCATGCCCATCGAGTCGGTGATGCCATCCAGCCATCTCTCCTCTGTCGTCTCCTTCTCCTCCTGCCCCCAATCCCTCCCAGCATCAGAGTCTTTTCCAATGAGTCAGCTCTTTGCATGAGGTGGCCAAAGTATTGGAGTTTCAGCTTCAGCATCATTATTTCCAAAGAACACCCAGGACTGATCTCCTTTAGAATGGACTGGTTTATCTCCTGGCAGTCCTAGGGACTCTCAAGAGTCTTCTCCAGCACCACAGGTCAAAAGCATCAATTTTTCGGCGCTCAGCTCTCTTCAAAGTCCAACTCTCACATCCATACATGACCACTGGATAAACCATAGCCTTGACTAGACGGACCTTTGTTGGCAAAGTAATATCGCTGCTTTTTAATATGCTGTCTAGGTTGGTCATTAATATAAATATTGAACAAATTAAGAAAAAAAACAAAGCTACTTGTGTATGTATGCAGATATATGCAATTTAGGTGGAGTTTAGTCTCCCAAATTGTAAATTTTGAGAATTTATGATACACAATAAATAGCAAGAAAAATTAATTGAAGCTGATTTGAAAGGATGTTTGTGTATAAAAAACTCCTTAAAAATATAATACCTCCTTACTGTAACCCCAGGGTATCTAGTGCTATGTATATCAGAGGCTCTTAAAGCTCCGTGGACTTTTGATGATGTTTACGTCAAATATATAAACAACAATAACAAAAGTTCTAGTTGTCTGCTTGGCCCTGGCTTTCATCACTGTCTTAGCATCCTTGTGTTTTTGTCTGGTCCTGTTGACAAGTATGTGCCTTTTCTCTTTAGCATATATTCCCATCAAATGTTGCGATGCATATTCTGACTCTTAGAGGGGTTTCTACAGGCCCCTAAGTGCTGGAGTTGGCCAAGCTAGGCCTGGTTAGCAGGAGTCCATCTCATGTGGATAAAACTCCTTGTTCTGGCAGGTTGATTCCTCTCTCTGACTGTCAGAACCTCAAAACCAAAATGACAGATCCTTCTGCCCAGTCCCTGTGAGGAGTGTCTCAGGAATCCAGGCGTGATTCACTGTGCCGTTTTGTCTGTGGGTTGCCCAGGAGAGAGAGGTCCATTGGGTTTTCATTGTGAGCCATGGCACCCTTCCTTCTAGTGAAGTTTACAATACAGAAAGTTGATAAAAGAACTGAAGTAGCTTTTCGTTTATTGTGTTTCCTATGTGTTGTCTAAATAGCATGTTACGAGTTCTGCATGTATCGGTCTTTATTTGTTGTCGGGTCATAGTCGTGGCACCCGGGATCTTCGCTGCACTGTGCTGGGACTTTTATTGTGGTACATGGACTCTCTGGTTGTGGCACACGAGCTCAGTAGTTGGGGAACCTTAGTTATTCCATGGCACGTGAGCTCTTAGTTCCCTGACCAGGGATGGAACCCACGTCCCCTGCATTGCAAGACAGATTCTTAACCACTAGACCACCAGAGAAGCCCCTGTATCAATCTCTTTCAAACCTCACAACAATACTAGAGGTTGTTTGCAGTTTTACCAGGGAAAATACAGAATCACAGAGTGGAGTTGTTTTATTAAAAGTGAGGAGGAAGGAGGCTGGGTACTTTCCTGTTTAGTCTCATCTTCACCTCAAGGTCAGTTCCTAAGATAGCCTCATAGAACCCTCAGGAGTCCTGGAAACACAGACTGAAAGCCCTCTTCTAGCCAGAAGTCACAAACTCACATACTCAGGGGCCAGCTGAGTCGCAGCGAGTGAAGCGGATCACTGGGGGCTGCAGTCCACGGGGATGTCATGGATCAGCTCCAGAGGGCAGTTGTCACTCAGTTTTGGAGCATCATTGGCAGACTGTGCAAATCATAGAAGCATGCCTGGTAGCAGATTCAGTTCGTGGCTCACTAACTTGAGACTTCGGGAGGAATGGTGGGGAGTGTGAAAACACGGCCTGAGGTCAGACCACACGGGTGCCTTTAGGAGGTAAGATGCCCAGCCAAGAAGGGAATACAGGAGAGAAAACAAGCCCATGGGTCTTCTCAGACACCTGCATGTTTGGATGGCCCGTGACACTGAATCATTGCTTCCCACAGTTTATCTACTGGCCTGAGTTATTTTTAAGCAAGCCCTTCCCCTGCTGGGTTCTCTCTGCTCTTTACCATGTGTCTGCCAGCACTGGCCAGGCAGCCAGTCTCACACCTCTTCTCCCACACAACGCCCCCCTCCCCTGACTGTCTTCTTATTTAGAGAAAAACATGATTATAATGGTGAGTGGTGAGATGATCTCAATTGTACAGCAGGTGAAGTGAGTCCTGCGGGAAGCTCCTTAGGAAGATGTCATTCCATTGCCACTTAGCAATATTGGTCCTCGCAGACACTCAAATCTGAGCCAGACAGGTGGGACCATGGCACATGTCCATGAGGCCTTCGTATTTACGCAGTTATGCCCCCAGAAAGTGAGAGTGTGTGCGCATCTATTCATGCAGCCAAGTGCTAAGCCATGTCTCCTCGCATGCTTTAGAAGCTTGGTAATCAGTAAAGGGCTGCTTGATTAAAGAGCTCATAGATATGAAGCAACTGTAAAAGGAAATACAATCAGTGCTTATTTAACAGGTAAATTGGAGGGGATTTGTGACACGAACATTCCAGAGTATAGCTGAAAGAACATTACACAGAGAGACAGAAAGGGGGATCAGTAAATATGGGAACTGATTTAGATGAAAGTGAAGTGGAAATGAAAGTTGCTCAGTGGTGTCCAACTCTGTGCGACCCCACAGACTTACAGTCCGTGGAATTCTCCAGGCCAGAATACTGGAGTGGGTAGCCTTTGCCTTCTCCAGGGTGGTGGTCAAATTTCTTTTTACCTTTCTCCTTTACCTTTTCCCTCCCTCCCTCTCTCTCTTCTCTTCTCTCTCTCCCTCCCCTCTTTCTTTCCTTCCTTCCTCTCTCCCTTCCAAAAACCTTTCTCAAAAGAAATTGTATTCACAAGTCTAATATGTGAAACACATGAAAATGGAGCTACTCATGTCCAGTGTGAGGGCTGAAACCTCAGTGATTTGGCCACCCCCGTATTCTCAATATGATATCTGAGGCATTTCCAAGAAACTTCATTCCCCAGCCACAAGAGACAAATTTACATCTCCATTGGAACTAGACAGTTTCCAAGATCTTACTCAGAACAGAGAAAAGAAGAACCATTTTCTCTTAAAGATGAAGACACCAAGGTCTACAAGAGTCACATGACTTGTCCAGGGCCACACAGAAAGTGCTAGAACCAGAGCAAGAACCCAGTCATAATTCAGTGCTCCTGCCACTCAGAAATAGTTTGGGATTGTGGTCTGAATCTTGACTCACCTAACTATGTAAAGATACTCAACATTTCTCTGGCTCCTCCTTTGTAAAAGGAGGTATCATAAGTATCCCCACCTAATGCTTCTGTGAGGATTCAGTGAAATAAGGCATGAGGAGGACTCAAAACCTTGCTTAGCGTGTGTGGTAGGTGCTCAAAAATGTTAGTGGTACAATACCGCCCCCCATCCCTTCTCAGTACTGTAACTACAGAACATTAGAGTCACAATTATGCCTGTTAATCTTGACAGACACATCACCCAGATAGCGGACAGAGCCGGTCAAGGCGTGTCCAGAGCCTCCATAGCATGCAATAGACAGTTGACAGTAAAGCGTAGTTGAGGACTAAATACAATAAAGTCTGGAAAAAATTGCCATCGCTGACTCCCCATGTATAATATGGCATTGAGTAAAGGTGATGAGAAGAGCTGACTGACCTGGGAGAGATGTCACACCTTGCTGCATGAAGGCTCCTAGGGAGAACCACAAGCTGTTGAATATCCCAAACTCATTGGACTGGTCGCTGGTGGTCTGGTCTCGCCCTTCCTCAAACTCTTCGCTGTGCCATTCGTAGGGGCTGAAACGGCTGACCAGGAAAAGGACGACGCTCACTCCGATGTAGGCGAACACAATGCACATCCAGATCTCATAAGCCAAAGGGTCCAGGAAGGAAAAGACCCCCGGCTTGGACTTCTGCGGCTTTTTTATCATGATGGAGATCCCCAGACTCATAAACGGCTTGGAGAAATCGATCACCTCTTCCCGGACCAAGGTGATAGTTAAAGGGGCAACGGCCACATCTGCTCTCTGCAAAAAATATCGTGGAGAGAAGAGAACAGGCACTTGAGTTCATCAGCTCTCTGTTCCCTCACTTTCCTCTTCACTCTGAATATTCTTTTGTATCTTAAAGGATGTGAGAGAAAGAACCTCAGAAATCCAACTCCTCCTACTCTCTGTAAAATATTTATGATACATGGTTGATCAGCTCAATATCTCACAGGAGAGATTATTCTGCTCTTTGACTGTTCTAATTGTTAGGGGTGACTTCCTCACTTTATGGAAGGAAGGGGGCTGTTGTAATGTCTCTTATTTTTCTGCCTACCCAGCAATCATGCCTTCTTCCCCTGAAAGAACTGCTCCTGCTCCACTGTCTGTCCTCCGGTTCAAATGGGGCTGATAACCCGTATTATAAGGTGAAGCACACCCCCAGATCTGGCCATTAGTGTAGTCCACTCCCCTGGCCCCAGGGGTTCATTCAAGGATGGCACAAGCCCCAAGTCTCTTTCATGAGCATGAGGGTGAGAGATGATCCATGATGAAATAACTTGGGTGACCCTTAATTCATGGCTTATCCTGCTGTCCCGAGGAACATGGTAGAAACATGTGTCAAAATACTCTTGCGTTTGTCCCCAGGAACATGAACCAATCCTTCTGCTTGCCTAAACCAAGTGGAGTTGAGGTATTTTTACCTGCAACAAGACAGTCCTGGCTACCAAGATAGATGGTGAAGGCAAGTTTAACTCAGTAAATATTTATTGGGCACTCATATGCAAGCCCTAGGCTGAAAAGAAAACTGTGATCTCTACAACTAGTAAAAGTTGGTACACACACAAACACACACACACACACACACAAGTAGTTTCCCAAACTACAGGGTAGATTGGATACGTGCTAGATACTGTGAGATACGTTTGTGTCTAAGAGATACAAAGTGCTACAGGAGGTCAGGAAGGAAGGAATTCTGTCTGGGGAGGTCAGGAACTGCATCCTCAAAGAGGTAATATATACATTGACATTGAAGAGGAAGCAGGATTTCAACAGGTTGCTCGGATACAGAATACATTCCCAGAGGAGAGAATCGTGTGAGGAAAACCTGGCAGAGAGAATAAAGTAGTATCACAACTATTTTTTTTTTCCAGGAAGACTGCTAAGAAGTGCACAAATAATTCAGTTTTTAAAATTCATGTAGATAAACATAAAATAGTTGCAAGAAATGTTCATCTTTGGGCATACAGCACCAGCCTTGCTCTTCTGTCTTTCCTATCTCTGCTTAATGGCAGGAGCACTGGCATCTATGCTCGAAAAATTCACTGCTCTCCTGGCCTGAGATTAAGCGATCCTGGAAATCTAACGCGGTTCCATGGAGGGATGCCATGACATTCACTTTTGAAATGACAGGCATGTCTGTGCAAGTCTGTTCAAGGCAGGTGGCTTTCTCTTATGATGCCGCGTAACAGTCCAGATGTGAGGCTGCAGACAGATGCTGTCCAGACCCCAGCCACACCCAGCTGCCGGCTGGTATTTCTCAGGAGGGGTTTCCCTGGTTACTCTCATTGGATGAGATTTTTGAGAAAGCATTTTAAGTGGAATAAAAAGCCTGGCTTTAGAAAGACTTAAATTTCTCACTTACAGAAAGAAACTCTGTAGAGCAATGTGGGATTGAGTATATGTCTCAGCAATTCTGTTTTTTCCCGCTAACACCTACTGCCTAAATCTTGTACTTTTTACAAACACTTACAAGCCATTACCAGGGAGACAGTATCTCCTTTTTTCTCATAGGTAGAAAAGGAATAGGGGAGAAAAGTCATAGAAATGACTTGGAGGGAATAACTACAAGTTACCCAAGAGGGAAGTGGGTGAAGACCGGCTTCAAAGATGGTAAAGGGAATTGAATGGATTTGTCTGATGCCTCCTGATGTGAGTTAATAAAAGGGACTGTGACTTGGAAAAAAAAATTACAAAACCAATCATCTTAGTTCTTATTTAACTTAGCAGTTCCAAGATTTGTTCCATGTACCACTATTTGTGGAAGGATATAACTAATTATAACATATAAATTAACATGAATTTAAACTGGCAGGACTTCTCAGAATCTTTAACAGACTGCTGTGCACTGAGAATTTCTAAAAGGGATAAGCAGATTTAGTATTTCCAAAATTCTTTGTCCATTGACCCCAAGCAATGAAAGGCATCCATATGTGTAGGATACACACAGTGGGAAATGCATTGACATCATTTTACAGATAGGAGCCCAGGTCCAGAGAGAGAAGGTGGTTTGTGCACAGCAGCATGAGTTTTGAACAACAAGTTTTAGCTTGTTTAATGTTGACTGAAAGGTCTTAGGAGTTGATTTCCAGCATCTGAGGAAGTCACTGGACCTTTGCAGGATCACTTGTGGGCAAGGCTCATCTGGGAAGGTAGACCTGCCTTCTTGGCTTTCTGACTCACTGGCCATGTGCCCTTGAGTGAGACAGTTGTCCTTATGAATATCAGTTTCCTCTTTAGAAAAAGAGGCATAATAAATTTTGCTTTATCTACTGGACAGCAGTGTTTTGTGAGAGTCAAAAGAATTCAAATACGTGAGAGCACCACGAACTGTGGGCATTTCACAGGTGCTCAAAATTATTTTCTGAAACTGACATCTTGAGACAGTGATTCTCAAACTTGAGTGTGCAGACATCAGAAGCACCTTGGGTTCTTTTTAAACCATAGATGGCAGACTTTCTAGATCACTGGGTCTGGGAGACCTGCTGCTGCTGCTGCTAAGTCGCTTCAGTCATGTCCGACTCTGTGCGACCCCAAAGATGGCAGCCCACCAGGCTCCTCTGTCCCTGGGATTCTCCAGGCAAGGACACTGGAGTGGGTTGTCATTTCCTTTTCCAATGCATGAAAGTAAAGAGGGAAAGTGAAGTCGCTCAGTCGTGTCCGACTCTTCACGACCCCATGGACCTGAGAATTTGCATTTCCAGCAAGTTCCCGGGTGATGTTGCTGCTGCTGGTCCAGACTTAGAGAACCACTGACCTAGGAGATCCCCAAACCAAATATGTCTGGAAACAATCTTGGGAAAATAGTAAACAGTGTTGATGCAGTAGGTAAAAGCAAAAATGGGAGAAAACCATCAGGGATGGAGAGCTACTCTGAGCCAGGCACTGTGTAAGGAAATACTCCTCACCCAGCCCTGGGACAAAGAACTCAGGGGAACCCTGGGAGGAGATCAGTGGCTCGCAGGAGTCATGTTGCTAGTGAGCAGGCAGAGTCGGAATTCAAATCTGGATTTGTGTGTGTGTGTGTGTCTCCAAGGTTCACTCTATTTCTGCTTCATTAAGACAAAGAACAGGCCAGAAAGTCACGGCAACCCAGGCACACAGCTGTACCTATGCAATAAGCGGAGGCTCCATTTGTAGCCTGTGGCATTTGAGAATGCCCTGTGGCTGTTCTCATCACTTTGTTTCCTCTGCCCATCTGCCTAATCTCCCTGGCTTCAGTGTCCTCATTGATAAAATGTGGAGAGTAATCATATCTGCCTTCTGGGGTTGTTATGAGGAGCAAGTGAAATAACTTGGGTAAAGTATTTAGCACAGTGCCTGGCATGAACGATGTGCTGAAATGCTACTGTTACCATGGTGGATAAGAGCAAGAGTGAGCAAAGGAAGATGAGACACCCTGATTGACTTAGCTTATTTGAGAGGCACAGAAAGAAGAAATCTGGAGCCCTCCAGGTAAATTTTTTTCTGACCTTGCTAGTCATTTGTGACTAGAGAGCCTCCTCAGGCCCCTGTATTCTTTCTTAAGTGGGACAGACAAGGAAAGCCAAACTGAAAATGCCCTCAAGAGAGGGCATCCATTTGGGCCCATCATAGAGTCTTTAGAATACAGCTGTTTCTGGGCAGAGGGACAGGCCTGGTGGAGGGGAAGGGACAAGAAAGACTGGCAGCTGAGGCACCCAGAGGTGATTTCTGTCACTGATGAGCCAGTGGCCAATGGCTGATGGCTGTGTATTGGGGGGCATTCCCTCAGGATAATCATACTTTTGTTCTGCCCAGATCCTGGGCCTTTTACTAAAGGAACCAGATTCCTTTGGGTGAAGGTGAAGATGAATTCTGGTGGAGGTGAAAAGTTCACAGCAGTTGCCATGGGGATGACCTTAAGAACTTGGTGAAGGTTCCCATGGAAACCAGCTTCCCAATGCAGCATTAACCATCTAGATCTTCTATCTTTCATCGATGACACTTCCCGAAAGCGAGAGGCAGCAGAGGAGAGAGAAGGTAGAAGCACAACCCCCTTCTTAACTCATTAACCGTCTTCCCAGGTCATATCAAAAGCCACCTTCTTAGAAAGAATTTTCTGTATTCTCTCTCTCTCTTCTTTGAATTCCCTTTTTATGGCCATCATGACTCTTACTTCCTCGATCTGAGACAATGAGATTTTTAAAGCTCCTAAATGGTTTCTTTATCCTGACCAGAACTTCTTACCGTCCTGGGGCTCGGCATTTGCTTCTGTTCAAAGCCCTAGGCAGGAGTCTTTGATTCACATGAGTGAAGCTGTGGTGGTGCCTTGCCTGCACATGGCGGCAGGATTCTTCTTCTGTTGCCTTTTGTTGTTTCTCTGCTCGAGTAGCTTCATGACCTTCCAGTGCCCGCTGAGTCAGTCCACACCCTTTCCCTTATCATTTCTTACTCAATCTTGTCACTGACTACTCAACTGAAGCCTCTACCAAAAATCATCAGTGTTTTCTCATTCTTCTTTCACAACTTATTTCTATCGCCATCTTATCGTTTATACTTAGACATTCCTGGGCTGCCTTTCTCTGTACATGAATATGGCCACTTTCAAGGTTACACATCTTTCTTGAAGGCTAGACCACCTCATGCTAGCCTTCTGCATGGACCTCGATTCTTTGCTATATTACCATTCTCCCTCGTTGTGTTTTCTACGTCAGAAAATGCTAAGTTCCTTGGGGACAGGGATCAGATCTTTTACTTCTCAATGGTTCCTTAAATAGTTAAAACAATTCAGGGCATTCAGTGACTTCTCCAAAATGCTTCAACTTATTGAAGGTGTTATAGCAATTGTGTGTGGTCTTATTTCAAGTGTAGTGAATGGAGTAGACCAATCCCTATTCACAGATAACAAGTGTACAAGGCAAGGTAAGCCATAACAGAAGCAGAAACTAAATCCTACAGTGAAGGCAAGAATAGTTAAAAAAGGTTCTCCCCATACCTTTTATGGGGAAAATGACACCTTGGAAAAAGCAGTATGTAATACAGGTTTGGGGGGAAGGGTAAGATTTTAGAGGGGCAGAATGGAAGCGGGCACCCTAGAGAACATTGTGACTTGGGGTGGCTTGGCTGAAATGGAAGGTGCCAGAAAGGGCAAGTGACTAGAAAGTTTGATTGTATCCAGGGCACATCTAACACCAGGGAAGAAATTTATTTTGAGGGGGCCTTAAGTGACTGAACAGGAAAGTGACCACTCAGCGGTCTGCCTCGGGAAAGCTAACCTTAAAGCTACACTACCACCTGTATTGGATGATGGTCAACTGAAGTCACAAGACTGAAGTGAGTCTGGCTGAAGGAGCTGGGACCAGGATCACGAGCAAAAAATGTCTTAAGGCATTGGATTTTGGACTCCATCTTTCTAGCAGCAACAATTCTAAACTATAGGGTCCAATAGGCATCTATGGGTAGGGTCATCTAACCACCAAAATTTCCTGTCAAACCATCTGTCTCTGCTTCTAATTCCCTACCCTATGGGGAACTTACTCCATAGACCAGCTCTCCCACCATGCCATTCCAAGCCTTTGTGCAGGGTCACGGGCTCCATATTTTCCATCGCTGACGATCTCAAGACGGTAGGAATATCCCACATGCTTGGCAATCTCTGCTGCCAACTCCACACAGTAGCCCTCGTAGCGGTCATTGCCTTCAAACTGGTTGGCATTCTTCTTGAGCATCACATAAGGATCTTCCTGGTGGAGAAATGGGAGACAGAGAATGTGGGTTCGGGGTTCACTCTTGGGGAGGGAGGCCTTTGGCATGGCAGAGGAGTTAACATTGGTTAACTTTGGGGGAGTCTCTCTAGCCCCTAAACCCACTTTCTGCATTTCTGCTTCCCCCATTATAAAACTTCTTGGATTAAAGAAGAAAACTGGTAAAATAAGGTTTCATTGAGATGTCGTGCATAGCTTTTCAAGTGATGTTTCAGGAGCTCTTGTGTTTCTTTGAAGGTACCTCTGGGGGTGTGATGGTGGGGAAGTAGACCCTAAATAGGTTCCAAGTTTCTCATGATCAACCACTGAAAATCACAGGAGCTTCACTTATATCCCCTCTAGGTGATGTATGTTAGGGGCTTTCTTTGAAAACGACTTCTGCTGAGGAAGAGTAGAGTCAGAAGCACCACAGTTTAGCCTCTTACATTTTATAGACGGGAAAACTGTGGCTCATAGGAGGGTAATTGACTTACCTAAGGGCACAAAGTGAAATCATGGCAGAGCCAGAGAGCGAAAATCCCTCTGAATTTCAGGATAATTTTTAACTCCCTTTTTCTACCTACGGCACAGTTTTGGCCAGAAGAATGACCAACTTTCACTCTTGGGGATGCCTTTGTGTTGGCCTAGCTCACATCCCAGGTAACCTCCACGAAGGACTGAGTACTCACTAGGATTGTGGTGACGATGTATGTTCTATTCTGGACACTTGAGTTATCCCCCCCAGCTTGAGCATCTGTGGCTGCAGGGACGAATTTGTCATCTTCATTCCAGTAGCCAATCTGTTAAGGAGAGGGGTGTGGTGACATAGGGTGAGCCAGGATTCTCAGGAATGGCCCACCTGCACTCTCTAGCCAACACCAGATAGGAAATCAAGGAGCTGAGTGTCACACCAGCAATGCTGGACACACCAGACTTTAAAGAATGCTAGATATAAACAGCAAGAGGCAAGATGCTCTCCAGGTCTGGTCTTCCCAGCCCCTGCCTGCCTGCCTGCTAAGTCACTTCGGTTGTCCCAGCCCCAGCCCCATGAAAATCCTCATCATCATGGGAAAGCCTGAAAATTGCCTCTTTTGAGAAGTGAGGTTTTTAACTGTTTATGTGGCAAATTGTTTTGCACAATGTAAGTCAGAGTCATAGAGATTTAATTCCCTGCCTTGTTCACAAGATCAGACTCCTCCCTGTTCCATGCCTAGTAATCCTTCTCTTCCTTAGCTCATTCTGAACTGTAGTTGGAATCATAGGATTTAAACCTTTTTTTTTTTTTTTGGCTTTCTTTTTAGGTTAACTATAATTTCCCATCTAGATTCAACTTGCTAGGGGATGGTTATTTTATTGTTTATTTCTCTTATTTCCAATTTTTAAACTATTATAATACTGAGCATACAGTTATGCCTTCAAATACTGTCGACAGCATTATTTTTTTTTTAAAGATTAGTTAGTGTTTATTTATACTGACTCATTTTCCAAGGTCTTTCAGCAAATATTTATAGGATCTCTATTATGCGTAAGACTCTGAGCTAAGATGTTGGTGGTATTGTGTGGCAGAGTTGAGAAAGATACATAGAAGCCTCAGAGATGGTCCTTGCTCTGATAGTCCCTCTACTCCATTTGGGAATAACTGACACACACACGCATGTGGCCCCAGAAGTGACAAGTGAGTGACTCAGGTAGCTTGAGCCTAAGGAGTTTGGAGAAGCAGGAGCCAAGTATGAAACCTATGCTGGGAAGGAGGTAGCTGGAGGAGGTGAGGCTGAAGTCACGAGGGATGGACAAGTTGAGTCCAAATCTGTCAGGTCAGAGAAAAGATGAGCCAAGATGTAGACACAGGAATCAGCCTGGATATGTAAGTTCAATGGGGAGATTGGGTTAGCTCCAGAGGAAAGTGGGTGCCTGGGTCTAGGTAGCAGAGGGCTTTGCAGGCCAAGCTAGATCGTGTAGGCCTATCCTGAAGGCAACAGGAAGTCATGGAAGGTTTGGGAAGAACAGAATAGCCTGGCTAACACACACACACACACACACACACACACACACACACCATCTCTACCTCTAACACACACACCCACACACCCATTTCTACCTCTGACACACACACACCATCTCTACCTCTCACACACACACACACACACACACACACACACACACACACACACATCTCTACCTCTGTCTCTATTAAGCTTTAGACCACTGTGTTTTGTGGTTGTTCTGATGGCTGCAGCTGTAACAGGCAAACAGGAAGGAGAACTGCAGTACACATGGAGAAGGAAGAGCAGTTCTGCAAAGTCAGCCCAGATTCACGAAATCTGAGGCACATGCCAGCCGTCCACTCAAAGGTCATCTTCACCTTGATGTTTTCTCCAGTCCCCTCAGCTAGAAATAAATGGTTCTCCCTGCGATCTCACTACCGTTAATAGCAACAGTATTAATTGCCAGCACCGATCATGTTCTTGCTCTGTCGGAGGCTGCATGTGACAGGTTTTGTGCCACTGATCTGGCTTAGAGGGGTCTGTTAACCTGCATGGTGAGGGTGGTGATGCAGCTGAGTGGCTGAGGACGGCCAGGAACCCTGGTCATCTGTCTCCGGGGGCAGCTTTTCACCACGAGAGGGGACTTAGCCCTGGGCTGGAAAGCATAGTACTTAACAGTGTTTGGGTGCTTACTGTACTTTAGGCACTCCTCTAAGTGTTTTTTTAGGGACTTCCCTGGTGGTCCAGTGGCTAAGACTCTGAACTCCAATTGCAGGGTCCCGGGCTTGATTCTTGGTCAGGGAACAAGATCCCACATGCTGCAACAAAGAATTCACACGTGCCACTAAAAAGCCTGTGTGCCGCAGCTAAGACTCGGTGCAGCCAAGCAAATACAAATAAATATTAATACTAAGGGTTTTTTTTTTTAATGTTTTAACTTCTCTCATCCTCCCAAAAACCTATGAAGTGGGTAATTAGTTATCACTTCCATTTTAAATGTGAAGAACTGAGATGCGGGGAAGTGGAATAACTTTCCCAAGGCTGCAGGAGAGTTGCGGAGCCAGGATTGGAGCGGGGCAGGCTGGCCACAGGGCTGTGTGCGTCCGTGCTCTGCTAGGCTGCCAGCTGACCCTGAGTGCCTTGTGTTGGTTCCCACTGGCCCCATGGCCTAGCTGTTGGTACATCTGTCCCCGTCTCTCCATGGTTCTCCTCGAGAACAAAGCTAGAGGTCTATTCATTCCAGGCTGCCCATTGTTCCACAGAGAAGCAGCTCAGGGAAGAAGGTTTGTTGAGACAATGAGTGGACCCAACACGGAGACAGTGGATCCTATTCATGCAGAGACAGTTCAGAGGCATGAAGGCAGGTGGGAGGCTGTCTCTCAGAACACTGGGTCAGGATTTGCCCTGGTGCAGGCATGGGTGCCATGCTGCTCATGTGGGGGCACTTTCAGTTAGCTTGGAGGGAGACATTTCTCTCTAAAGACAAGAACTAGAAACAGATTTCCAAAATATCAGAGCTGGAAGAGGCCTGAAGAATCATTTCTTCTAACGTCTTCTTTTTACAGAGAGGGAAGCAGAGGCTTGGGCACTAGGGGACCTGCTCAGGACCGCAGTGCAGCCTTGCCTCCCCCGCTTTGCTAGGCCTGTGCTTCACGGGGCCCTGGGGCAGCTGTGAAGCCCCCTTGCCACTTCCTCAGGATGTGGGCAAGGAGTCAGGGAAGACGGAGGAAGCTCTCGGTTCTTCATTTCTGATTCAACCGTCAGCACTTCCTCGGGATGTGGGCCAGGGGTCAGGGAAGATGGAGGAAGCTATCGGTTCTTCATCCCTGATTCAACCGTCAGCTCTGTTTTTAATCAATTTCACACTTTGGGATTCCCCTTAAGAGTTCATTTTTACAAGGAGACTTTTAATTGAGAAATACATGTTTCAAACCTTTATTTAGTATATCGTGGTACAAGTTTAGAAAAATAATTTTCAAACTACTTACCCAACACTTAACTGTTTTGCTCCTCACACTATTCAAATAACACAGGCAGGCTGGGAATTATTTTCCCGTGTTTTACAGATGAGAAAACTGAGGTTTGGTGAGATAAGATGATCAAACTTATGAAGTTTGTATAGCAGATAAGTGGCAAAGCACAGAAGCCAGGTTGTGGACCTCGGAAGTAGTATTGTTTAATTAAATCAGTACAAAGATGGGAGATGATCTAGCAAGTTTAATCCCCATTTTTTCCTCCTGTAGATGATGCTATGGTGTCTCCATGCCCTTTCCCCCCCACTTCCTCCTCCTCTTTATTCCTCCCTTGTTTTCTTTCTTCCTCCTACCCTCTTCATGATTTGTCACCAGCTCAGCTGTTCTTACTAATCTCTACAACCATCAGTTGTACCGTCAGTATCAAGGTAGCTGCCTCCTTTGACATGCAGCTAAGTTCTCTACAACCTATTGAGTTTTGATAGAGTTTTTCAAATATTAAAAAGAAAATTATCTTACTTATTTGACTGCGCCGAGTCTTAGTTGTGACTTGGGAACTCTTAGTTGAGGCATGTGGGATCGAATTTCCTGACCAGGGTTGAAACTGAGGCCCCCTGCTTTGGGAGCACCGTCTTAGCCACTGGACCACCAGGGAAGTCCCTTCATGGGAATTATCTTTCAAAGAGGGGGCTTGATGGTACAGAGGTTGGTCTTTGGCATCAGACAGACCTGGTTTAAAAGACAGACTTTCCTAATTACTAACTGTGTTACTTGGGCCAGTTACCTGACCTCAATGGGCCTCAGTCTCTGCCCTGTAGAGGGGATACAACAAGAGTACCTGTCTCACAGGGTGGCTGTGAGAACCAAATGAGTTAGTTCATTGACAACAATAATCATAGTGTGTGGTTCATAATAAGTTGTTATTAAACTAAAAAATGGTGTTCAGTAGGGTAATGCCTAGTTGAAGGCTAATAGGCATCTGTGCTATAGACATTTCAGATTCATTTTGCTATTGAATGTTGCCAGTTTCCAAAAGAAGTATATATTGTAGAGCATTTCTCGAATTCATTTGACAACATAACCCTCCTGATAGGCAGCAAGTCTTAGGATAAATGGTGCAAAGCCCCACAAAACATCACTCTAAAATTGCAAGCTGTTTTGATTAAAGAGAGAGGGGAAAAGCAAGATAAATCTGTGTAGACAAGATTTATATGGCTTAGAAAGGGACTTTCTTAAGGGTAAGGATCCTTCAGAGTTAGTACCCTAGCACTAATGTTAAATTGGTATCTATAAAAATTATTGTCTAGTTTGGGTTATATCAAAAGCCAGAGGAACACGTAAATGTTGTAAGCAAACTTGTTTTATTCCCAACCCTTTTGTAGGGAAATAAAAAAATATCACCAGTCGGAAGAGCAGAGTGATGCCAAAACCCAGCTTTGGCCCCCATGTCAGCTAGGAGGCTGAGAAATCTAATTCCACATTTTGATGAAAAGAGAACTGGCAAAGTTTTTTGAAGAGACATTGCACTTTGGAGATGAGAGCAAATTTCCTTTTCTTAGAGAAATGGGCTGGATTATTATACAGCCCTTTGATTCTCTACTAAGGATATGGAGGAACTTTGATTTTATCTCAAAGTAAATCAGAGCTAGTAGTTTGGTAAAAATTGGGCCCCACTGTTCAAGAGAAGATTTAAACAATTCTAACAGTGACAGGTCTTCTCCTGGAGCCAGTTAGAATTTTTGATCTCCTGTTTTCCATCTACCTCTAAAGATTCTTTGAATATAGAAATGAGTCTATCATGAGATGATAAATTAGATTTTTTAAAGTAAATATAGCCTAAAAAGAAGATGATCATTGACCAATATATACAATAGATCTACCTTACACAGTCATCAAATCACATTGACACATTTGTAGTTGTGTCATACTAAGCTGCCTCTGAAGCCACAACGCCTGACCTCCAAAAATGAGATCCATTATGACAAAGTTTTAAAAAGGAAGTTGCCTATTGGGCAGAGACAACCTGATGACCAGCAAGGATTTCTGTTCACTATTCATAGCCTACAGGTGTGGTGGGAAGTAGTTACTTAGGCTGCCATTGCAATCTCCAGCCTGCCATGTGTCTAGATGGGTCAGAAGATTGGGTTGGCCAGTGGAACGCAGAAGTGATGCATGCCTCTCCTAACCTGACTCCCCCAAATCCCCAGCACAGTTTCTAATATCTTTCTTCCTCACTTGTTAGCTGGTTACTGATAGGCAGGAAGACCCAAACAGACAGTGGAGCGCCTCCATAAGCCTGAGTCTTAACCAGAGTCCCCAGTCCCCCAAACTGATCACTGGTGAATAAGAACTAGACCTCTGTTGCATTAAACAGCTGAGATTTTTAGAGTTTATCTGTTATTGCACCTTAACTAACATACTTAAAGAATTTGAACTTTGTAAGTTTGCATGTGACTTTATCTGAGTTCTGCTTGAGGTGTTATTTCATTAAATTTATCAGCAGTTTTTTTTTTTTCCTTATTTGCTGGAAGATCTATGGAAAAATGGGCCAGAGTAGTATGCTTCCTGGTTGCCAAGCAATATTCAATATGCTGCCCGCTCATTTAATGAACAACCACTTATTTGCATGTGCTTACTATGCATCAATATATTATCGACACTGAGGATATAATAAATAACATAACCATGTCCCTGCGTTTAGAGAGCTGACATTTTAGTGGAAGGAGGTGGAGAGGAGGGGAAGAAAGACAATATATATTCAGACCAGGGGTTGTCAGACTTCACCTTTAAAGCGCCAGACAGTAAATACTTTAGACTTTGTGGGTGAAACAGTCTCTGTAGCAACTACCCATCTCTGTTGTCATAGTGCAGAAGCAGCCATAGCCAATACTGAAACAAATGTTTGGCTCTATTCCAAACAAACAAAAAAAAACCCCACAACTTTATTTATGGACCCTGAAATTTTAATTTCATGTAATTTTCACATATCATGAAGTATTCATCTTTTGATTTACTTTAGCCATTTAAAAATGTAAAATCATTAGCTCATGGACTGTAAACAAACAGGCAGTTGGCTGGATTTGGCCTGCAGGCTGAAGTTTACCAGCCCCAATAGAGATCAGTAAACCAACAAGAATATCTCAGAAGGGGGATATTCATAGAAGCACTATGAAAAATTAGGATAATGGGATTGTGCTTGGCGGATGGGGGTCACTTTAGATATTTCGGTCAGGAATGGCCTTTCCAGAGTGACTTCAGCTGGGCCAGAATTGAATGACAAGGAGAGATACTGTACGTCAAACTACAGTGGTGGCGAATGGCGGGTAAAGAAGCAGACATTCCAGGGTAGCTGTGGAGCTGTGAGCTAGAAAAAGAGGAGCAAGAGTTCAGAGGGCTGCAATATCTGGGTCTGAAGGCCACAGTAAGGAGTTCTGTTACCTTTTACTGGCAGTGATGTATTAGTCGCTCAGTCGTGTCTGATTCTTTGTGGCCCCGTGAACTGTAGCCCACCAGGCTCTTCTGTCCATGGAATTCTCCAGGAAAGAATACTGAAGTGGGTTACTATGCCTTTCTCTAGGGGATCTTTCTAACCCAGGGATTGAACCTGGGTCTCCTGCATTGCAGGCAGATTCTTTACTATCTGAGCCACCAGAGAAGCCCCTGCAGTAGGAAGCTAGTCAGTGGCTTTAAGCGGAGAAGCAATATAACCTGATATATATTTGAAGATAATCAGCTCTTGGGCTGAAAACAGCCTTGAAGAGGGACAAGAACCTGGCCAGCAGGATTAGTGACCAGTAAGGAGGCTCCTGTGTGAGTCCAAGCAGGTGTAGAAGGTGGCTTGAGCTCTGGAGTCAGCAGTGGAAATGGAGAGAAGTGGTTGGATTGAATAGAACAGGACTCAGTATGTCTAAGGAGCTTCCCTGATGGTAGAGGTTGCAGAGAGTCAGACATGACTTAGTGACTAAACCACCACCAGTATGTCTAAAGTTGGGTAGCAAAGATTTAAGGAAAAAAAAAAATTTCCAAAGGATGTCTGAACTGGAGGGCTGTGAATGTTCAGGACTTTTAATTACTTTTGACATAGGGAAGACTTTGTGTCACTTTCTTTCCTGCCTGGTCCTTCCTTTCCAGTTATACTTGGGTCATAACTGGGAATGAAAAATTTGAGACAGGGCAAGGGTGACTGAATTCAAGTTGAGACTTGTCCTTTTTAAGTCAAAACGTAGCTACAGGACCAGTGGTGATGAGAAAAGATGGTTACGTCATTAATGCTGGTCCCTTGATGAAAGACCTTCAAGAATTTTCCTGCACTTCTCTCTTGGCAGCCACTCTAAGAACTTGTGATCCTACTTGAATTTGACCAGGCATTTTATTTGAATAGAGATCCCTATTTGAATCCGTACCCCATGGCGAAGTGGAATCTCTGAATGGCATTTCACAAGGCTCTCAATTTAGTGGAGCCGCTGCACATTCTGGCATTTGAAGCTCCGAAGTGTGGGATGAACGTATGCCCAGAGACCACACACATTTCAGTGGGATGTCGATTGGACCCAGACACTAGAGTGTGTGTTGGCAG
This sequence comes from Aepyceros melampus, assembly GCA_006408695.1. Lineage (NCBI taxonomy): Eukaryota > Metazoa > Chordata > Mammalia > Artiodactyla > Bovidae > Aepyceros > Aepyceros melampus. The sequence continues at coordinate 266,077 of SJXQ01012837.1, forward strand.
ATCAGTGGCCAGAATACGTGCCTAAAGATCAGGAGAGAGTCCCCAAGGCTCCCAGTTAAACAGCAGCAGTCCCTTTTTATTACATACATCAGGTAAGGCCACGCGCTGTTCACTGAAACCAGTACAACAAGGTTACCCGTGAATCTGAGAAATTACTTTGTTAGGAGGCTGATTGAGTAAAAGACCTGAAGCCCCAGATGTGGAGGAATTGATTTTCTGAAAGTCAAATTCCCTATAACCAAAGGCTGCCTAAACCCACATTCAAAGAAGGGATTTAGTCATTGGAAAGGAAGTTGAAAAACAGCCCCGAGACCTGAAAAATAAAGCACAGCCATTTGCTCTTGGATTTTAAAGTTACTCTGTTATTTCAGTTTGTTATTTCGGTTATTCATTCCATGGGCTTGCACAGCCTAACTCACTCATAGTCAAGGCTGATATAAAAATCCTTGTGGCCTAAAGAAGGCAGCTGAAACAAACAAACAAAACATGGGTTGAATGCCCATCTGTGCCAGGGGCTGCTTTGGGGAACCCCTTCACACAGGCAAGGAGGTAGCAGACATTGTTTCACTCAGTGTTGATGGAAGTCCTGTGAGATAAAGGGCATTGTTCCCCATTTGGAGGTGATGTCACTGAGGTTCTGGGAGGCTCAGTTGTTCAAGGTCATGTGTGTAGTAGAGAGTGAGGCAGAGACTTAATTCCTGGTGAGTCTGTCTTCAGTGCCCCAGCTTGTAACCATTCTGCCAGTGTTTCTCACCACACCACCCAGAGCACCACGAGGCCCACAGACTGGGAACAGAGAATGTGAGCATCACTGTCCAGTAGAACCTGCAGTGATGATGGGTGTGATCAACATCCGTGCTGTCTAGTGTGGCAGCCTCTAGCCACCTGTGGCTATTGAGCACTTGAAGTGTGGCTGGTGCAACTGCGGGACTTGTAGATTTTCATTATTTAGAATTAAAATGAAATAGCCAACCATGGCTAGTGGCAACTATATTTGACAGCACAGGCATAGCCAGTATCAGGTTTGAGAGACTAAGACCTAGTGTGCAATGTGCTAGGCCCAGCCCTCAGAACTTCTGCATCCGTTAGATCGTTTAATCCCCACTTAAGGCACAAAGAACCTGATTTACTTGTCCAGAGTCACAGGCTGGTAAGTGGTGATGCCAGGAAGGCATCCCAGGATTCTGGGGCTAATGCTCTGACCTCTACCAGCTTCATACTGTGCATGCACAGCCTCCTACTTACCACACTGTGCCACCCCAAGGAATCGGGGATGTGGTAAAGGCCAGGGACAGTGAAGTAGGGGTGGCCATGAGGCGTGACAAGGAAGCCCAGGGAAGGCTTTCCTGGGGAGCAACACTTACCCTGACTCTTAAAGTCAGGCTAGAATTGGGGCATGGGATAGAAGAGTCCTAGGCAGAGGGAACACATTTGGAGGCTGGGGAGTGAGAAAGAACATGGTATCTTCCTAGAAGTGAACGTTGGTGGGGGTGACTGGAGTGGAAGGACAAAGAAAGCGAGTGCAAGGATCAAGGTCAGAGAAATTGGCCAAGGTCAGAATGCAGAGTCTGGTAGAGCTCTGAATGTTTGCTCCAAGAATTTGAATGTTGTTCTAAAATGTTTAGTAAGTGTGTACGTTTAGTATGTTTAGTAAGTTTAGTATGTGTGTATGTGTACACACACACACACACACACACACATATATATATAGAGAGAGAAAGAATACGACCAAGTGTGGATTAGGAAAACGTGGTTAACTTCCTCAGTGAACCATCATTCTCAAGTTCTTACTTGAAACTCCTCAGGAAGAGTAGTGACATTTTTTCATACACATCTATTACTTCATTTTTACAAAATATTTTCCCATCCCTTGGATTTTTACAAGCACCCTAAGGCAAAGGTAGAGATTTTTTTTCCCTCCATTTTGCAGTGACTCAGTTCTCAGAGGAACAACTGACTTGCCCCGAATCCTAGCTGGCTTGCAGCAAAGCCCAGATTAGAAGCCTCACTGCCTGCTTCACTTCTAAGAGATCAATTCCAGGACAGTGGGTTCCCCAGGCCCTCAGCTCTGGCCTGAGCCTCTGTTCAGCCCTCTCCTCCCTGTGTAATGGAAGCAAAGGGAGCTTTACCTTTCGGATGCCATCATGCTTCATTTCGATCACATGGAGGGTATAGTTGGTCCGCCGTCCTTTCTCATTAAATTGCACATTTCCTGTCAAGCCTTCAAACCGCACCTGCAAGAAGAAGCCAGGTGGTGGCCAGTGAACTCTGAAGTTGTGCTTCATGTTTGTTCATTTACTGGCCTTTCCTGCTGAACTGAAAGCCCAGAACCTGAGAAAGTTACATGGGATGAGGTCTGAGAGTAGCGTCAATCCTAAACACCTCTCTACTCCGTTGCCTGGAGCAGGCATAACTGTTGGAGAACAGTTCTCCTTCTATAATGAAATTCTTCCTGAAAGCTGCTTCACCCATTGCCTTTGGCCAACAGTGAGAGTGGATCGAAGTCGATCTTCACAGAAAGTCTAGTGCCATCCTCAGTCCCGTACCCTATCAGGACCACCCCTTAAGAGTCACCGCTCCTCAGACACACACCTTCAGATGCGGAAACTGAAGCAGGCCCATGAAGGAAGAGACTGGTGTGCCCTCCCTGGTGAGGCAGGGGAAGACCCAGGACTGGGAGCCAGCCTTGTGATGCTTTGGGCCATGCCTGTGTTGCTTTGTAATTCCTTTGTGAGGCCAGGGAATAAAATGCCTGGGAACCCAAATACCTAGAATTGGGTGACCTGGGTTTACCCCAGTTTTCCTCTGAACAGCCAAGTGACTGACTGGATGAGCACCTCTCCAAGCCTCTAGTTCCCAAAATTCCTGCTCCATCTACCTTACATGACACAGCAAATGTGACAGTGCTATGCAAACTTTAAAGCATCTGAGGAAACCCTTTATGGTAAGACCGGATCATGTAGGACTTTAAACAGGTCTCAGCTGTTGAATCAACATGTATATAGGAAGCCCCCAAATATGCCTCAAATGAGTCAGATTAAACTTTCATGTCTTCCTATCTTCAGGCTCATTTTAAAGGCTGAGTGGTCAGCATGGGGCATCCAGGATCTCTGGGACCAAGCCTGCTGCTCCGGAGGTGACCAATAAAATTGGTCCACCCTCAAACTGGGGATGAGTCTAGCTGTGTGTCATCAGCTCAGGTACTAGAAATCACATTCTCCAACAATAATCTATCATGTTTCCTCAGATTTGTCTGGCCTAAGGCCAGTGAGATGAGTCTACCTGTAACCAGTATGAACCTTGCCCTCTAACCCAGCATTATTTATTTCCCCCCTCTTCAAATATGCTTCAAAGGAAGCCTTGCAGGGTGTAACCATTTTCTGACAGTGAATGACCAACCCCTCTGCCCCTGGAAGTTATAAGAATAGCTGGAGTGTGTGTATGTATTTAAGATGGGGTGTGTGGGAGGGAGAGGGAAGGACGGAAAGAAGAAATCACATTCTCCAACAATAATCTATCATGTTTCCTCAGATTTGTCTGGCCTAAGGCCAGTGAGATGAGTCTACCTGTAACCAGTATGAACCTTGCCCTCTAACCCAGCATTATTTATTTCCCCCCTCTTCAAATAGGCTTCAAAGGAAGCCTTGCAGGGTGTAACCATTTTCTGACAGTGAATGACCAACCCCTCTGTCCCTGGAAGTTATGAGAATAGCTGGGGTGTGTGTATGTATTTAAGATGGGGTGTGTGGGAGGGAGAGGGAAGGACGGAAAGAAAGAAAGAAAGGAAGAAAGAAAAGTGTGTCTCTTCTCAGGTTGACCTTCCCATCACCTCCTGGTTTGAAGTCTCAGTAGGGAGGTCACAACAGGCCTAGAGCACTGAACAAATTATGCAACAAATTCTTCACTCTCTGAGATGAAATCTGGAGAAATTCTCACTCTGGAAAATCTGGGCTACTTTTGCTTTTCAAAGGGAAGCAAAGCACTGATCCTGCTACAGAGAATGAGGCGAGAGCAATTTTAATCCATCAGCAGCTTCACCTCCCCTCCTTGGTCCTTTCTGGCCCATCTTGAGCTTCCCATTGATTGCTATGTGCCAGCTCGTGTGACTCATTTGGAAAAATAGACTGGGACAGATGTGCAGATGATTTGCAGAAACAGAAATGTGTCATTAATGATTCAAACAGGCATCTATTTTTGGACCCAATGTCAAGTGTCATACTAATTATCATTATGTCATAATTCATATGCTAATTTCCTAATGCCTCTATGACTCAGTTTCTTCATTTGTTTAATGGGACCCATTAGGGTTAATTATGTCTTCAGTTCAGTCACTCAGTCGTGTCCGATTCTTTGCGACCCCATGAATCGCAGCACACCAGGCCTCCCTGTCCATCACCAACTCCCAGAGTTCACTCAAACTCATGCCCATCGAGTTGGTGATGCCATCCAGCCATCTCATCCTCTGTCGTCCCCTTCTCCTCCTGCCCCTAATCCCTCCCAGCATCAGAGTCTTTTCCAGTGAGTCAACTCTTCGCATGAGGTGGCCAAAGTACTGGAGTTTCAGCTTTTTTTTTTTTTTTTT